>PVLC010004130.1:0-88370 GCA_004027655.1 Graphiurus murinus
TATAGCAGCTCAATTCACAATAGCCAAACTATGGAAGCAGCCAAGATGTCCAACCACAGATGAATGGATTACAAAACTATGGGATATGTACACAATGGAATTTTACTCAGCCATAAAGAAGAATAAAATCATGTTCTTTGCAGGGAAATGGATGCAACTGGAAAACATTATGTTAAGTGAGATTAGTCAGTCACAAAGACTTAAGAAGCATATGTTCTCCCTAATATGTGGATGCTAGGGAGAAGATGGGGCATAGGAGGGTCTCCAGATGAAAAGGAGAGATCCTCGATAAGCAACAAAGTTGATTTAATTATAGTGGACGCAGGGGGCAGAGGGACGCCCTAAAGCACATGATGTAATTACACAATCATATCAAGGTCACTCACCAAAGTGAACCCGAGGGGAAGGGAAGGGGAGGGGATTGGGGTGGGAATTGGGGAAGGGGTCAAATGAGAATTATGTGCAAATATGTTGTTAACAACTCGTACTTAACAAAGATGTATGCTATATTGCACAAATTACTACAATAAAAAATTTAAAAAAAAAAAAGAGCTCCAATTTCCCTAATTCTCTCCATGACATCTCTAATGTACCAATTTGACATTTTCTTTGCTCAAAATTTATTATGTGATCCAGGTATCCCAATTCTGTGTGTGTGCATGTGTGTATTCAAAGAAATTAAAATCAACATATGGAAGGGATACCTCCACACACACATTTATTGCAGCATTATTCACAATAGCTGAGATATGAAATATACGTAGGTGCCCATCACAGATGAGTGGATAAAGAAATTTGGCATATATATACACGCAATGGAGTATTATTCAGTCATCAAAAAGAATGACATTCTGTCATGTGGAGCAAAATTGATAGAAATGGAAGAAGAATTTTTAAATGAAATAAGCCAGATACAGAAAGACACATGTGGGAGCTAAAACAAGTCAACCTGGACGTTGTAAACATTACTAGAGGTTAACAAAAGTGTGGGGGAGGGTGGATAAAAGAAGGCTGAATTTAATTAGTGCACACTATATGCATGTATTAAAATATCACACTGAACCCCATTAACAGAAACATATAGTATAAGGTCATCAAAAATAAAATAGAAAGAATTTATCCATAGTTCTTCTTATCTGTGTACCTTGATATAGTGTTAAATCTCTCTTCCAGCCTAGCTATCTTTAGGCCTGCAGCTCAGCATCACCTCCCAGAAGGTGGTGACACCCAGCCCAGGTCCACCCAGTGGGACCACCTTCTGACTGGGTGGGTCGCCTTCAAAGTGCAGATCTCTGGGGATCATTATATCAACCTTCCTGGACACAGGACCAGAATCCACCTCCATGCAGAAGCCTCACTCCAGCACTGCTGGGTCGGGTCTCTAACCTGCCCCCTGCCCTGTATCCTCTCTCTCCCACCTTCCCGTGGACCTAGTGCATGTCTTTCCTGGGCTTTACTGCCAACCTGGAACAAAACCATCCTGGAGAGAAACTGTGTAATTCTTAGGTCACTACTTGGACCTTAGTAGGCTCTCAAAAGTAATTTGTTCAACAAATTGTTCTATATTACCAATGTACTGAAAGTGTTGACTTTATACACCATCCCGATCAAGTTATTTTATTTCCTTATGGCCTTCCCTGAACTCTTGCCATTCAAACAGGAATAAAATTTGATGGAAAAGAAAGTGAAACTCATTGACTCAAGTCAGAATTGTATTTCTACTGAGCTGAGGAGGAAGTTGCTTTCAGAACATTAACTGTGCATAAACTTAGAATGTAAGCACCTCTGTAGCATCTGAACACAAATGAAATAATTATTTATAGGAAAGCACCATCTTTTCCACTGTATAAAATATGATAATTTTTTTTTTTAGATATTCGGATGGTTGACAAATGGCCAGATATGGTTTCCTGCTGCTGTGACCAGAAATGATGAATAAGGAGCAGTCTGGAACTGTCCATGGAGCCACATCTCATAGAGAGGCAGTGCGACCTCTGCACAAGCAGCCTGCAGGTGTCCAGCAAATGAGGAAGTACTTCCACAAGGAAAGGGATATATATACTTTCCACTGAAGTATCGCCCATGTCATCTAGGACACCTCTGGGGAAACACTCTACGTTATTCTCCTATGATCCATTAATCCGAGAACAAATATAAAAGTTTAAATATATTCCTGAAAAAAATACAATTGGATTCATAAAGTGGTTTAACTGTCAATGAGTCTAAAACACGTTTGAGAGTTAGGCTTTACTTTTTATTACTTTTTCTGCTTAGGTCTAGAAGTCAGTTTAAAAAAAAATAAAGACTGGCCTTAAAGTATCTCAGTTGCCCTAAAATTCAGATCCTTGCTCCTAATCTATCCCTCTTTGTTTGCCTTCAAGCCCTCAGCCATATTGCAAAGTAAATCTATATGTTAGGAGCATTTCACTCCTGTCCTTATCAGACTCCAGGAATTGAAAAATACTGATTTATTGTGATTCCTGAGGCAGTTCATGAAGAGGTCATTTTCTCTCTCCAAGTCATTATTCCTCAAAATTTGATGTGCATCAGAGTGACCAGGGAACTTGGCTGAGCAAACGCATATTTCTAAACACTGTCCTAAAGGGTCCTGCCTAACAAGAGCTCCAGTGAATCTGATACAGATGGAATCAAACCAACCCTGGGGCTTCTAGAAAGATGGCAACCTGAGCTCACTCTCCCACCTCCTATCTTTCTGCATCTCCCGATCTAAGCTGCTTCCAGTATTGGTAAACATCTGGTTCTAGGTGGTTTTCAGGTTCTGTGGGAGTTACCACAGGCAGAGCTGGCTCAGGGCTCCTCTCAATGTACCAGGAAGCCTATGGGTGCAAGATGAGGACATGAACGGAGCATGCTCATGGGCAAGAACCAGGGACAAGGACCAGCAAGGACCCAGGGTGGCAAGGGTGGCCCTCTGAGACCTGCAAATGCCCAGGCAACACTGAACTCTGCTTCCTCTAACTGAAGGGGTCGATGCCTATGTATTCTTGAATCAGGTAGTGTGTAAAAAGTATAAGTTTCCTGCACTTCTGGGGGGAAAGGGAGAAAGGATTTACAGCCACCTGTGGCTGCACAGAGCACAGTGTGCTTTGGCTCCATCCTTCTCAGAACTGCCTCCAGTGGATAAATGATACCCTTATCTGACCTGATAAAACAGCAAGGACAACCACACAACCCAGGAGTTAGAGGAAAACTCAAAAGGTGCAGATATTTCATAGAAATAAAGACACTAGAGGAATACACAACCAAACAAAAACCAAAGAGAGTTAAGAAAGAGTACTTGAGAATCATATGCCTACACAGGAATTTCTAAACCCAGGAAGGGTAGTTTCTTAAAGAGAGTGTTGAAGAAATGAGTTAGAAGATAGTCACTGTTTAGATGCAAATAGTGACACTGGAGAAATATCACAGACAGAAAAAAAACAAAGAAAAGGAAAATAAACCTTTGATGAAAGATAAAGGACTTGAAAGATGGATCTGGGAGATACTAACATGAGATGTAATAGGAGATCTAAAACAGCACTCGCCAGGCATGGTGGCACACACTTGTAATCCCTCAGACAGGAGGATTGCAGGTGCACAACCAGCCTCAGCTACTTAGTGAGGCCCTCCACAACTTAGTGAGACCCTGTTTCACTATAAAGAATAAAAAGGATGTAGCTCAGTGGTAGAATGCCACCTGGGTTCCATCTTTAGTTTCATACACACACACACACACACACACAAATCATCTAAAATCAGGAATCCTGAGTATCTTTCCAAAGAGACTGAAATCAGAATATTATAATATATGCATATCCATGTTCATAGCAGCATAATTAACAACAGCCAAATTATGGAACCAACCTAGTTGTCCATCAATAGATGAATGGATTAAAAATTATGGCATATATACATAATGGAATTGTAAGTTATGCCATTTACAGGAAAAAGTATGGACCTGATCAATATTATATTAAGTGAGATTATCCAGTCTTAGCCAGTCACAGAAAGGGAAGTGGCATATGTTTTCTCTCATATCTGGAAGCTAGGGAGTGATGGAGATACCAGAATAACTTCAGATAATGGAGACATTTCAGAAGAGCCAGAGAGGTGCTCTAGGGGAAGGGGAGGGGAGAGAGGGAGAAATGATTAAAGTAAACACCCCATTGGCAATATGTACCTACGTGGGAATACCAATGTCAATCTCAAGATCCTGTATGGTGAAGGGGAGAGAGGGGAGGGAGCCGGGGAAAGCCCACCAAGTGTTGTGTGCAGGTATGTCACCATCACTACGAACTACATTATGATGTGAGATATAATGCACCAATAGAAGTATTAAAAATAAAAATAAAAAGTTTTTCTAAAGAAAAGATGGATATGAATAAATGATTAAATCAATAATGGAAGAAAACTAAACTAAAAACAAAAAAATTAAGCCTGCAGACTTGCTGAGGGCAAAATAGAAAAAAAGTTCTTCACTCCAAGGATAAAGAAATCTTATAATATTCCAAACAGAAAAGAGTTACCTACAAGAAAATGGGAATCAGATGGACTGCTCCAAATCAGGTGTCATGCCTGGGAGCTACAAGAATACTCCCAATTATGTGACTCCCCCGAGATGAATATTTCTCTATGCCCTCCCTCCTTCTGTTCATAAAATAGTCTCTCCTCCTAGGAATGCCTGTAGCACCTGCCAGGGGCCAGGAAGACTTTTGCTGGATTACCCTCATCACTATTCACATTCACACACATCTTTTTCTAAGAGAAGAAAATTTCCTTCTTTTCTGGGAAATACATATTTATCTTTAAAGATTCAGTCCAGGTGTCACAGTGATTAAAAAAAAAACTTCTTGACCACCCTCAAATAGTTTCTGCCTTTGTACCAAGTATCTACCCATCTCATAGCATTTATAGGATTTGTCCCCAGCTGTTTGCAGGATTATTCTCTCTACTGGATTATTGTCTCTATTGACTACAAACTTCCTGAGAGTAGGACTTTGTGGTCACATATTGCTGGGGTTTGCAGAGAGTTCAACACATCTCCCCCAAATTCATGTGTGGGAAGCTTGGACCCCAGAGTGGCTGTCTAGGTGATGAAACCATTAACAGGTGGGTCCTAGGGAGATAATCAGGTCTTGGGGACTCCACCCTCAGAAAGGACTAATGCTATTCTCGTGGGGCTAGATGAGTTCTAGAGAAAGAATGGGTTAGGACTTTAGAAAAGCATAAAAATGCTGTATTTCACAAAATGCTTCATAGCCACTTAGAGCCCATAATTGCACACAGCTCTCCGCAAGGAATCATATGACTCATGCTATTACTGGGAGAGAATGGATCATGATGAGGGAGCTACAGCTAAACCAGGAGAGAAGCCAGCCACAAAAGAGGCAAAAGAGATCAGAGCTCCTCTTTCAGGTTCCCAATCCCCTGTCTATGAATCTACAACTCAGAAACCTCCACACAGTTCTGTGTAATTTCTCTGGGTGGCAAAACATGACTTATTGCCAGCAAATCCTGGTCTCCACCAGGCCTGGAGAGGTTTATGGTCTTGATCTGTTTAGCACGAGTCATACAGTTCCTTGCAGGGAGCTATGTGCAGTTCTGGGCTATTGTCCTAGACATAACTATGAAGGATTTCTGTAAAATATAGAATTTATATACTTCTCTAAAATCTGAAAAATTGTGAAATGTCTACAGCAGCTAAGGGTCTTGGGTGGGAGCAGTATGTGCCGGGCCCTGTGCATGTCAACCAGGGGTCTTATGTCCCCTCTCACCAAGGATACCTGCCCATCAGCTCAGAATCTGCTTTGACACAGCTCTGCAATGAATACGGGCTTCCCAGACGTCATCCTTCTGAACTCAGAAATAATGAAAGCATTAATATCACAATCCATGTGGGCGTGTGTGATGCTGGGAATAAAGCCAAGTCCTGGGCACGCTGAGCAAGAGCTACAACCCAACTACGCCCCAGACCCTTACAGAAACACTGTATTTGAAATTTATAAAAATATCAAATCAAAGCCAGTGCTATTTGTATTAGTTCAGGCTCTGGCTCTGGGAGCTGCCCAATTCATGAATCATTTCTGTTTTGCTTTGATCAAAAAAAACTACTAAATTTAATTTCTAAGGAATGTTTCTTTCTTTTTTTTTTTTTCTTAAATAACCTTTTATTGGTGCACTGCAATCTCGTATCATAATGCCATTCAGAGGGTCAGCAGTGTCCTAATGTGGAGTGAAAAAGTCAAGCCAGTTTCCCGGCATCTTCTGAGAGGGTGGATCCTACTCAGGAGAGCCCCACAGTCCCCCACTCCCGACCTAGTCCGTACCCAAAGGACCCACCTCTAGTACTAACATCAGCCATTTGACTCCCACAAATGAGCTAAGAGAAACACGCAGACCCAGTCCATAACACATTAGACTCTGTCCTAATGTAATTTCAAAGATAAAGGGAGAATTTCCTACCTGAAAAAGTAGCTTTCGGCCCTCTCATCGTGGCCAGGCGTCAGTTTGAGGGGAGGGTAACGGGTGGCCAGGGGCCGCACCATGAACAGGCCCATGGCCAAGGCCACAAACAGGACGGGCAGCAGCAGGTCGGAGACTGTGCTCTTCCAGGCTCTCAGCGTGCGTCGCAGCCGCTTCCTCAGCAGCGCTGCTACCTGTGCCAGAAGCAGCTGGCGGCCACGCGTAGGTGCAGGCAGGGTCCGCTCAGAGCCACCTGCAGGATGACAAGATGGCAGTTAGCGGATGTGCACCCATGGGCCACCAGCACCTTGCTGGTTCCACTGATTCTCTTCATTTGTCCCATAGGTGACCTGCAGCCCTTCGCAGCCACAGGGATACCACATCTGCACTGAACGAGAGCCAGCCTCTAGATCAAAAGGAGCACAGCCCGGCTTTGCGTGCCCGGCTTTGCGTGCCAGAGGCTGTCTCACAGAGGTAAACAGGAGGGCAAAGTGCCACTGTGGGCTCCCTGTGATCTTGCTGCCCAAGATGGAGGGGTTAATGGGAACGGAAGATAAAGGCGCCTTGTGTTGACCTTTCGTGGTTGAAATAAAGCCTGATGCACAGCTTTATTTGCTGCATCAAAGAGCAAACACTGCAGGGCATTCTGTGAGTTGCAGATGTGCTGGGCCAGGTGGCTGGGGCAGGGGACAGGAAGGCCATTCTCTCTGGTGAGACCTTCCCCCTCTTCCGCTGTTCTTTTCCTCTGTTCTTAACCAGAGGTCTTTCCTGAGAAAGCCACAGGTTGCAGTAAGTCAGTTCTGAGGACAGAACCATGCCACCTGCCTTCCCTAGAGCACCTGCAGGGGCAGAGAGGAGCTGCTCAGACATCATGCAGGCCTCGGAACCTGCAGGACCTCAGTGAGCCTGTCCTCTCTCCCTTCTTTCCTCTGGGGGTCATAGCAGCTCTGAGAGCAGTCCTCCCCGTGATCATCAAAGTCATCATGTAAAACTCTAAAGGAAAGCATGAGCTACTCTCCCCTGGTCTTTGGTCATCGTGACGCACTCCCTCAAGAGGGATCAGTTAGGGATCCTCAAAAACAGCTCTACACTCATGCTCCAGGTTAGACCAAACACCCCAAGCAAAGCTGCCAGGGATGATTCCAACCCAGGACTGACCCCTTGAACCATATCTCCTGGGTTTTCCCAATGAAATAACTGGGTCAACTGTGCTAGTCTTGAAAGGTTATAAACCGGCAGTGCTTGGGTGCTACAAGCACTAAGACCAGAGGACAACAAGGTGTCACATGATCACAGCCACCCAGAGCAGCAGTGGTGTCCCTGCGGCTGAATAAATGAACCATGCAAACCCCAGGTTCAGAACAGTACACTATCTCCCTGCCAGACCTTTGGCCCAGAAAGCAGGGAGACCACGGGCCAGCAGGGGTTCATGAGTGCACAGCTACAGGCTGGGAACTCAGTGATTTCCCCACCAGCAGAGTTTGGGCCTGGCGTGCATGCAGGCCAGTGACTAGGAGTATTTCACATGATCGTAACCATCTCCAGAAAATCCAATAGTGTATTCCACAAGGAAAGCGGTCGTATGAAAGAACAGATGTACTGCACTGGTGGTGCTGCTCACAAATACCTAGCAGTCAATGGAAGGGCTGCAAACAGGTTCTTCTTGATAAATTTTACCATCTTGAAAGACATGCTATTACAATCAGAGCATTACAATCAGAGCCGTCCAAGTTAGTTAGGGATGACAACATGTATCTGAACCTATTTGTCTAAGGTATTCACTAAAGGCCTGATACACAGCAGGCATCAGGCTATTTGGTTTCTGGCCTTGAAAATGTGTAACAGGGGTTGAGAAATAAATATACAGAAACACACAGCACGGTGGGATAAGCGTGGGAATCAAGGTGGGCAAACTTGAATGGGCAGCGAGGAATGAGTCCTCAGGGATGCTGGAGGCAAGAGGGAGGACGTGGACCAGCGTGGCTGTGGATGCAGGGGGAAGCTGTCACATCTGACAGAGTTGCAGACAGACAACAAAAGGGATATTTAAAGGTCACAGCAGGAATATGCAAATAAGCATAGCACAGTCTGTGCCTACCTGCCATGGATCTGAATGTGGCAGGAGATGAAAGGGGAAGGTGGTCAGAACCCAAGTCATGAAGGCCTCAGTCCCCTGCACTGGGCTGAGAACCCCAGCCCAGGAGCCGCCTGACTAGATGCGCCTTCTAATGCAGTCCCACCTCACTGCACGAGCAGGGCTTTCAGGAGGGATTTTAAGCCAGGCTGCCTCTCAGATTCACCTGGAAACCTTAAAAAATGCTGATGATTTTTAGACCCCACCCGAGAAGAAAAGTGTGAATCTCCAAGGACTCCAAGATGAAAATGTGCTTTTCATAACTTCCCGAGGGATTCTGAGGCTTAGCTGGGCTGTGGCAGCACTGGTTCGATGCATGGTCAACGGCAAGTCCTATGCAGCTCTTAAAAGCAGTTATTAAATCAGCCCATAAGAGATTTGAAGGCTCTAAAAGGCATATTCTCAACTAAATGTGACTCTTTTGTTTATGCATACCCTTCTGGATAAATTTATGAAGCTATGAGGCTGGATAGCACCAATTCGTGAGAATGTGTGTATTGATTCACAAGGATAATTACGGGAGTTCTTCAATTCAAGGTAAAATACTTGAGATGTGTGGGGTTCCCCAATTCTTGGATTTCTAAAAGTAACTATTGAAATAACTACTTGATGTCTTCAGTGGCTTTTGACTAAGGAACTCCTGTCAAGTAACAGCCTGACTCTCTTCATGTTCAAGAGGAACTCAAAGGTCCCTAGAGGATCTTGTGACTTCTTCCCCAATCCTATAGTACCACCTACCAGAAATCACAATCCACAGATGAGCCTTCAGGTAGCATCTTCTGATACTGGCATCTAGTGACCCGCACTTAGCAGCCTGCCACACTGTGCACCTACACATGTATCTGTGCAGCAGGCAGAAGGCAGCCAACACCTGCTCACGTAGCAGGAAAGAGAATGTTGGACAGCTACTTAGCAATTTTGCCCAGGTGATGGAGTAGCAAAGAAGCAGAGCCGGAGAATGATGATACTTGTGGCCATGGGCTTCCTTCATTGAGGACCACTCTAAGCATCATGGTGGGAGGAGCGAAACTTACTTCCCATTCACCTGGATGTGAATCCAATCTTAGCCACCATCATACCACGTGATTTCAGGAAAACGACTTCACCTCTCTGAATGTCATCTCTTCAGTTGTAAAATAGAGACATAATATTTTCATTCCAGATAACGAGGATTATTATTGGCATGCTTATTAAACTCTCAGAGCAGGCATAAAGATGACCTCTAGCCATAGTTAAATGTCCATCAGACAGCCTCTATAAGTCTGTGGGGAAAGGTGTGTCTCATATTAAGAAGAATAAATTTTACCCACCTTCCCATATGTGTCAATTGGACATAAATGAGAAAAATAAAAGGCTAAGAGAGTTTATGGTTATGAATTCACCACCAATCAAATATTCATGGCTAAACTTATAAAAATATTCACATGAATAATTTAACAGACAAAATTAAAATGCTGGACCAAATTGTTATGAATTGTCTTATTTGACTTATGAATGCAATTATATTCAAGGACTCTAGCTACAGCCACAATTATGCATTCACATCTACTCTGACCGTCAAATTAGTTGAGGAGTATGTCCAAAGATGTTCTTTCTTTTTTTCCTTCCTTCCTTCCTTCTTTCTTTCCTTCCTTCCTTCCTTCCTTCCTTCCTTCCTTCCTTCCTTCCTTCCTCCCCTCCCTTCCTCCCTTCTTTCCTTCCTTCCATTCTTTTTTGGTTAAGTACCTGCAATTATTCAAACATTAGCAACTACCAGGGAACAACTTGCAATAAAAAGGGCTCAGAATATGATAACCACATTACCAAGTTCACCTAAATATTCTTAACAATTTTAAAATGAACCATTACCCATGTAATGTTTTTAGGTTGATTAAAAAAATGAGGTAAATATTCCAAAGAAAAAGAGACATGCAGAAGACATGAATATGCAGTTCATAGGGATGTAGAAAAGAGCCAATATATGACGATTGTGAGATAAGGCAACAATTTGTCCTTATAAATCATCCATGTGGTAAAAGTTAAAGATAATGGTAACACCTAATATTATTGAGAATTTAAGGAAGTAAATCTTCTTATCCTCTACTCAAGAGAGGATAGGTCTCCACTATCACTTAGGGAAGACAGATATGGACCTTTTTTGACGTGCTAATTCCAACTCAAGAGTTGTGTTATTTAAACAAAACAGAAATTCATCAAACAAATAAAGCAAGGCGATTATATCTTATAGATAATAGTAATAAGAAATTGGAAACCAATGTCTAATACATGAAGATTAATAGAAACAATTACAGCACAAGTTGAACATCCCTTACTCAAAAATGCCTTGAACCAGATGTATCTCAAGAATTCTTGAAGTAACTTCAAGAATTCCCTTTAAATTTCATATTTTGTTCAGATTAGGGAGTATTGGTATACACATAAAGAGAAAGGGACCCAAGTCTAAACAAAAAAAATTATTTATAATTCAAATGCACAGTACACACATAACCTAAAGTAATTATATACAATATTTATAGCATGACTGTGTTTTGAATGTAGCCCATAACATGAGATTTGGTATGAAATTTTCTACTGTGGCATTTTGTCAGCATTTAAAACTTATTAGATTTTGAAGCATCATGAATTTCAGATTAGGGGTGCTTAACCTGTACAACCCTGCAGTGCAATATATCGCTCACTAAATATTTACTGGTATGAAGATTATTTATTGAATTTTGTAAGGGAATAAAGCAATTTAAAATGGAATTATTACCACCTTTTGAAAAAAGTTGATATAAAGACATGGAAGATAGTTCAATAAAATAGATGAGGAGGGAATACAACCCAAATCATCAAATGTGTTAACCAAAAAGTACAGGATTAAAACATTAAATAGATCCTCGATAAGCAATGAAGTTGATTTAATTGTAGTGGACGCAGGGGGCAGAGGGACGCCCTCAAGCAAGTGATGTAATTACACAATCATATCAAGGTCACTCACCTAAGTGAACCTGAGGGGGAGGGAAGGGGAGGGGATTGGGGTGGGAATTGGGGAAAGGGTCAAATGAGAACTATGTGCAAATATGTTGTTAACAACCCGTACTTAACAAGGATGTATGTTATATTGCACGAATTACTACAATAAAAAAAAATTAAAAAAAAAAAACATTAAATATGTGCTTGTGGGAAAATACTAATTTCAGATAAAAATATTATAAAATAATACATATAGAATGAATGCTGTTTACTAAAATGACTGATACTAAACTAAAAAAATAAAATTTGTCTGTATGTACTTCCAGTGAAAAATTGCCCATTATCAAATAATTTATATACTCTAGTACTATTTGATAAAAAGAGGTCTTTATTTCAAAAAGTTATGGATGTGTGACTATTTTTCAACCTACTTGAAGATTTATATTTATTTCCTTTGTGATATTATGGCTACTTTAATTTTCCTTTTCACAACTCTCTGGGGATTTTCAACAATGAATATTTATTCATTGTGTAATCAATCATTATTTCATAAAGACATATACTTATTCAGAAAATAAACCACAGTCCATGAGATAAAAAATAATCATTCTATTCACTTAGTTACAGAAATTTAAAACTGAAAGAGATCTTTAAAATCATGTAGTTCAGCTGGGTGTGGTGGCACACGCTTATAATCCCAGCATCTGGAGGCTGAGAAAGAAGGATTCGATTCGGGTTCACGGCCAGCCTCAGCTACCTAGTGAGGCCCTCTGCAACTTAGTGAGACCTTGTTTCAAAATAAAGAATAAAAAAATAGGGCTGGGGTGTAGCTTGGAGGTAGAATGCCCCTGGGTTCAATCCCTAGTACCGAAAAAAAAAAAAAATCATGTAGTTCAGTTCAAATCTTTTATTTATAATTAAATTTAGTGCAGGAGAAGTGAAATGATTTGAATTGGGGGGAATGAAATACAGTGAGTATCTACTAGTGGCAGTACCACTATAGGCCCTTAGGCTGTCTATAGGAACAAAGTTCTGAAAGAACTCTTGATCTTGGAATAGAGGCAAATATATAATCAAAACATGTCAACAGTGTTTTTAACGTGAACAGGTATTGGATTTTGTCACATGCTTTTTCAACATCTATTGAGATGATCATGTGATTTTTGTCCTTAGTTCTAAAAGGAACTTACCTCAACATCATAAAGGCAATATACAATAAACCCAAAGCTAACATCTTATTAAATGAGGAATAACTTCAAGAATTCCCTTTAAAATCAGGAACAAGACAAGAATGCCTACTATTACTACTCCTTTTCAATAGAGTACTCAAAACTCTAGCCAGAGGGATAAGGCAAGAGAAAGCAATCAAAAGAATATCAATAGGAAAAAAAGAGCTAAAATGATCTCAATTTTCAGATAATATGATCCCATACATAGAACAATCCAAAACTCAACCAAAAGACTTCTAGAGCTGATCAAAAAATTCATCCAAGTAGCAGGATACAAAATCAATCTACAAAAACCAGTAGCTTTTCTATATGCCAAACATGAATCCACTGAAAAAGAAATCCGGAAAACAATTCCATTCACAATAAACTCAAAAGAAAAGAAAAGAAAATACCTAGGAATACAGCTAATCATGGATATAAAAGACCTCTACAATGAAAATTATAAAACACTAAAGAAAGAAATTGAAGATCTTAGAAGATGGAAAGATCTCCCATGCTCTTGGATAGACAGAATAAATATTATCAAAATGAACATTTTACCAAAAGTGTTCTATGGATTCAATGCATTCCCTGTTAAAACACCAATGTCATTGAGACAGACACAGAGCTAGAAAAATCAGTCCTAGAATTCATATGGAGAAACAAAAGACCTTGAATAGCCAAAGCAATTATCAGCAATAAGAGCCATGTAAGAGGCATCATAATGTCTGACTTCAAATTATACTACAGAGCTATAATAATAAAAGAAGCATGTTATTGGCACAAAAACAGACACATAGACCAATGGGACATAAAAGAAGATACAGAAACAAACCTACACACTTATAGCAAATTGATTTTTGACAAAGGTGCTGAAAACATATGCTGGAGAAAAGACAGCCTTTCAATAAATGGTGTTGGGGAAAATGGTTATCTATTTGCAGAAAAATGGAATTAAGCCCTAACCTCTACACCTGCACAAGAGTCAACTCAGGATAGATCAAAGTCCTGGAAATTAGACCAGAGACTTTAAAATTAGTAGAGAAGGACATAGGATCAGCACTCTAACATGTAGACACTGGTAAAAACTTCCTCAATAAAAGCCCAAAAGCTCAGGTAATAAAAGCAAGAATTAATAAATAGGATAGTATTAAACTAAAAAGTTTCTATGCAGCAAAGAAAACTATCAAGAATCTAAAGAGAGAGCCTGCAGAATGGAAGAAGATCTTTGCCAGCTACTTTTCTGATAGAGGACTAATATCTTGAATATACAAAGAACTTAAAAGACCACACTAAATAAAACACAATCAAGAAATGGACAATCAAACTAAATAGATACCTTCACAAAAGAGAACTATAAATGGATAATAAATTTTTTTAAATGTTAAACATCATTAGCAATCAGAGAGATGCAAATAAAAAGTACACTGAGTTCCATCTCACCCCAATCAGAATGGTAATCATCAAGAATACAAACAACAATAAATGCTGATGAGGCTGTAGGGAAATGGGAACTCTTCTGTACTGCTGGTGGGATTGCAAATTAGTACAGGCACTAGAGAGATCAGTGTGGATATTCCTCCGAAGACTAAGAATGGATCAAACATATGATCCAGCTATACCCAGGAGTGGTATAGGATACAAGTAGCAGGAGTACCCAGGAGTGGTATATCTGGATCATATGTTTTATCGACAATTTCAAAGGGATTGAAATCAGAATGTTATAGTGATATATGTATGTCCATGTTTATACGAGCACAATTCACAATAGCCAAATCATTTAACCAACCTAGCTTTTCATCAACAGATTACAAAATTATGAGATATACACACAATGGAATTCTACTCAGCAATAAAGAAGGAGGACAAAAGAACATCATTTGCCAGAAAATGGATGGACCCAGAAAACATTATGTTAAGTGAGATAAACCAGCCACAGAAAGTGAAGGGTCATATTTTTCTCTCATATGCTAGGGAGTAATCGAGATACAAGAGAAACTTTAGAAAACGGAGGAGAAACTTCAGTAGAGCGAGAAAGGAGGTATTGGGGAGGGTGGTGGTGGTGGGAAGGGAGAAGCAATGAAGGAAACACTCCCACTGAAGTTATGTACACATGTGAAATTACCAATGCCAATCTCAGTGGGGAGGGAGTTGGGGAAACTCACCGAGGGCTCTATGCATGTATGTCCCTATCACTCTCATCTATATTAGATGTGAGACCTCGATGCACCAATAAAAGTGCATAAAATAATTAAAGCAAAAAAAAAGCATATCAGCAAACCCTGACCAATGCAGTAGAGAGTGCATAATAGTCACAGGGAGCTTTTTTCAAAAAGGCCACTGGGGCCAGGGAGTCACAATTCAAGAGACATTTGTTGACAGATAGGGAGGATAATCAGAGTGTGCAGGATGATCCAAGAATTGAGGGAAACTCATGCAAAGACAAGGCGATGAGGCAGGACTCTGCCAAGCTCCTTCAGGAAGGACGCGGGGCCCCTCTCCTACTGTACTCTCCAATCCTGACTTTGGACTTCAAAGTCATCCCTAGACTGAAAAGGCACCAACCCATGCACTTGCTTCTCACCACCCCAGCATAAGGGGATCAGGTGAGCTGTCAGAACCCTAGCCATGCTGCAGGTCTCCTTGGGCAATATAGCTTCATTAAGCAAGCAGACTCCTTTGAAAGGTGGATGGACTTTGTAGTGTCTCAAAGGAGAAGGCACTCGGTCCAGCACCAAGAGACAGGATGCCTGAATTCCAGCCCTGGCTCACCCTGAAAGCACTGAACCTTGTGGACAAGTCATTTTTTCTGTTTCCTGATTTATAAAATGAAAAACTTACACATGTTAGTGTTCAATCTTTGAAACACTATACTTGTTGACATTTATACAAATAAGGACTAAATTGTCTTATTTGCAACAATATTTCCCCAAGAAGACCAACAAGATCAAATGTCTTGTTATTAGGGAAGAAGGAGGAAGCAAAAGGGAATGAGAAGCAACAAAGAGAATGAAAAAGAAAAAGTTTTGTGGCACTTATGTGATTACTAATACAACATAAAAGCCGAGCGTGGTGGCACACACTTGTAATCCAAGCATTCAGGAGGCTGAGATCAGAGGATCCCAGTTTGAGGCCAGCCTCAGCTACCTAATATAACATAAAGCTTAAAATACAATTTCGTACTAAATATTAAGCATGGTACTACAGATAGACATATGGAAATTTTGAAACCATGCTAGATTACTGTAACCTTGGCTAAATATACTTTTCAAAACCCAAATCAATATTATGTTTAGTTTTTTTATAGAAACTAATAAGTGGAGACTATATTTGCCAAACTATTTTATTGATAATCTCATAATTGTACCTTACCCAATTTTTACAATATCTTACCTATTCATTTCTTACAATAACTTTTTAAAGCATGATTTTTCCTCTAAAAGTAAAAAAAAAAAACCTAGCCAGAAAAAAAGATCAATTTTGTACGTGTTAAGCCACTCAAGTTTCCAACTGCTATACAGCTGATTTACAAATGGATGTGATTGTTTGAAAAGCACTATGATTATAATAGCCAAAATGTTAAAAAAGCAGCAAATTAGGATTTGACTTTGGAACAGGATTATCCCTTCCACCCAGTCACACTTTTTGAATAAATTAAAAGTTGCTGAAACTCCTTTGATTAAGCCCCCCATGAACACATGGTGGCACAACACTCAGGGAAGCGGGGGGCAGACCTGGCAGTGTCTGCACGTATTTCTTCTACCTGAGTCACCAAAATGAAAAGTCTGAGTTTTCTCTGAAATGCACCAAAATGGGTCTCTACAGGGCCCCATGCTGGGTCTCCATGCCTTAGCATGCTTCACAGTTCCAATGGGTAGATAGGAAAATGGAGTCAGGGCGACCTCTACTGTGCCCTGATCCTGATCTCACCCCCATTACTGTGCTGTCAGGTGTTGCTTGTGTGAAGACTGGCTGTCATGGTCCCTTTGGGAAAGTATTAATGATGATGCAAGTGCCCCCCCAGTGGCACCCAGAGCAGAGAGGGCCAATACTTGCAGCCAAAAGAGAAGACCCAGGACCAAATCCTCTCCTCATCCTGAGCTCTGTGTCCCTCTCCCTCTCTGCTTCACCTGTCTGTCCGCTTCAGAGGCCACGAGGTCCTTGGGGCCGGGAAGAGTGAGCTTAGTGCACACTCCCCAGCCCAAGCAGGATGCCCAATAAGGTCTGCAGAATGAGTGAATGCATATGAATATTGACCAAATGTTGGGTTTAGCATCCTTATCTAGGTAACTGAACTGAGGCTTTCCTTGCTCCTAGGTCTGTTTTTCTACTCAGAACACTTCATTCCACTCGTATTCCTTCCAGCAACTTTAAATTCTCAGTTCCACTCTCAACTTTGGCAGCCATGTCTAATGGGTACATCCATAACATATGACACTGTGATTTAAAGCAGCTCACTCGGTAGCATACTATCATGACATTTGTTCATCTAATCTCTTCAGTAGTTACTCAGGTTGATGTATATAGATTTAGTTTTTCACTTTTAATATTATGGATTAGCTTTTTGAATACAGAAGAGAAGAGTATTAGGATTGGCTGAGCTGTGAGGGACCCAATGTGAAGGTTACATTGAAGAAAATGATTAATGAGAGAAGTCTTCAATTTTCAGAGTCTAATCCACAAAGTTAAAGTAGTTGACAAAGCAAGTCGTGCTTTTGTGTTGTAGTCTTAAGAGAGATAAATATAGCTGCTCACCATATTCCAAGGCATTTCTATTTATTAGAGACCAGGAAATAAGACTTAAGGATCTGGGTAATAGGATAGAATTGAAGTAGAGGACTGAGCATCCCTAATTCCAAAATCCAAACTCTGAACTGCTCCAAGATGCAAAACATTGTGTGCCTTAACTGTTTAAAATAATGTATAAAATTACCTTCAGGCTATATGTGTAAGGAATCTATGAAGCATAAATGAATTTCATACTTAGACTTGAGTCCCATTCCCAAGATATCTCATTATGCATATGCAAATGCTCCAGAATCTGAAAACATGTGAAATATGAAATACTGTGGTCACTAGCACTTTGGACAGGAGTCACTCAAGCAGTGGTCAGTTCAGAAGGCCCTGCTCAGCTGTCGTTACCTCCACTGAGGAAGAGAGTGTTGAGGAGTGTTGAAGAAGCCCTTAGGACATGCTCATCTTAGCTTACTAGAGATAGATATGTCAGCCAGGGTTACCCGGAACTGGTCCCATCTGAATTATCCAACTAGTTCCACCACTACTTTTGAGGCAATGACTACACTTAAGATGAGCAAAGCCCACCTTTGCCACATATTTCACATAAAGATGATATTCCAGCTCCAGAAGTAAGGATTGGAGCGATTCATCACCAGCCTTAGGAGCTTTTTTGGCAGCTCTGATCTGCACGGCTGCAAGAATTACAGCTTCACACACTTTCTAGACTTCGCACTGCCCCCGTTAGAAGTTGCTGCTTCCTGGCACCTGCCAGGAGCATTTATCCTGCCCAAGTCTATTTCAATTCTATTTTATTTTGGCAGACTCTGGTCTGCAGAGCACCCTGCTGTTAGCTCTCTGCTGATTTTAGCTACTGGTGGTGGAAAACAAACCTTCTTTGGCATGTATAATTGGCAGCAGCCGTGTTCCCTCCCCACCTTAGTTTGCAGGGAGAGTGTTTTTTTTTTAAAGTTCAAGGAAATGTGGACAAAGAAGAAAGACAGCATTCTGGGTTTAACACTGTGGTGAATCTTAGGAGACACATGCAGAATTTGGATCAGCTCTTTGAAGAGGTGCAGCATTATGGCAGCCCTGCCTAGGATCAGTTGTGCAAATAGGATTATCTTAAAAAGCAAAGGAAAGGTGGCAGACTCTTCAAATTAATCACTGCCCAAACTGCTTTCCATCACCAGAAGTAGCAGCAATTAGGAAGGAAACACAGAGGATTCAACTGTGGGAGAGAGGGGGAAAAAAAGGAGAAGAATTTTATGTAAAGTGGTACTGACAAAGCATAGAGCCGACAATTTAAACACAATCTCAGATCCCACATGAGGGAATAAGGCTTCAAAAAAATAAAATAAATAAAACACAAAAGTCACAGCTATGCCTTAGAGAAAATAACCATGGTTTCCAGGTTCCCCAGTATTATGTGGATTTGTGATAGTTCCCATGAACTTTAAGCTTAAAAAGACTCTAATAGGATGTTTTCATAGTAGTAACCACAGGCCATCTAAGTCATAGGGATTTGGAGTGCTTGTTAAAAAATGTAAATGCTCAAATCTTCAGAATCAAAATGCATGAAGGTTAGCCTAAGAATACACTATTTTAGCAAGTGCACAGGTAATTTTTGAGCCTTCTTTTTAAAAGTCCCTGCTCTTACACTATGTCATGAACATCGTATCCATGGTGACAGCACCTTTGTGTGGATGGCACTGTGAGGCTGTTATTCTACAAGTGGGACAGGGCATGCGGTGAGCTCCTCCAAAGGCCAGATACATGCCTGACCCATGCAAACCAGAAGCCCAACTGGTGAGCCCAGGTGAGGTCACATGGTCACCACCACCTATAGCACATGCAGGGCCATAGGTGTACCCACTCATTCTTCTACAGTTCGGCAAGAAACATGAATTCCCTATGGTGAAAAGGCACTGTGTTCAATGCTAGGAATTCAGCCACAAATGGGCCGGCACCAGGTCCTGTCCTCTTGGGCTTACGTGATTTGATTTGAATGGGCACAGATGTTAAGCAAATGCAATTAAGTATTTAAATGCAACGGTCACTGGTGGGCAAAGGATAATCAGGGACCACTTCCCAGGAGTGATCTCACGTGGTCTAGTGAGTTGGACAAGACTGTGCAGAAGGGACAATTAAGCCAATGCACTGAAGAAGGAGCAGGGGTGAGCTAGGAGAAAGAAGAGGAGGACAGACCTTGAAGCAGGGACAAGAGCAGCTGTGAAGATTTTGAGTGGAAGAAGCTTGATCTGTCCATTGGATCGGAAGACGAGAAGAAAGGAAGCAGGTGAGGATCCTGGCCATGTATTGTCTTTGGAATTGGTGGGCAGAATTTGAATCCAGGAAGATGCAAGACCATCAAATATATTTGAGAGAATAATGTAATCAAATAATTTTCAACAGAAGTCTCTGGCTGCAACGTAGGGAACACCTGGATGGAATTTAGAGAGGACAGTATATGGAGGCTAAGAATAAGGTTCAGCAAAGACTCACATTCTTGCTTGCACACCAGGTGGAGAACAGAAAGATTCTGGGACACCAAGGACAATGGAGAAAGGTGTACAGGTGGGAAGGTAGGAGTTGGGCTCCGTTATAGTTAGATATAAAATGTCTCCTAAAGAGCTCATTTATTAATGTTTGGAGCTGATGTAATTGAGTCATGAGGGTTGTAATTCCCGCAGTGGATAAATTCATTCCAATGGATTTTTCTGGGTGGTGACCTGGCCAGTACATGGGGCTAAAAGTGGGTCCCTGGGGGTGCAACCTTGGGGATTATATAAATGGTTCCTCCTCCCCGTGTGTGCACGTGCACACACACACACACACACACACACACACATTCTCTCTCTCTCTCTCTCTCTCCCTCCCCTCTCCTCTCTCCCCTCTCCCCTCTCCCCTCTCCCTTCTCCCCTCTCTTCTCACCTCTCTCCTCTCTCTCTCTCTCCCTCTGTCCACCTTCTGTCACCATGCCCTGAGATCCTGTGGTCCCTGGACTCACATGGACTAAACCAGAAACTATACGAAAATAAATCTTCTTTCCTCTAAGTTACTTGGCCAATCTCTTGGATTAGAGCTGCAAGGATGCTGGCCAGGGCTGATTTCTTCACACTCAAATGAGGTGCTGTGATATGTTAGAATGGAGATGCTAAGAGGCGGTCACAGTTCATAGAGGCCAGCGGAGCTGTCTATCCTGTGCATGTCAAGGCACGGGGACCAGGAAGGCTCAGTTGGGATAAAGTGGCCTGCAGGAGGACTGCAGAGCAAGGAGGAAAGTGTAGCTGGGACTGGCCGAGGCTCCAGGAGCTCAGCATGAAGGTTCGCATGAAGAAGTAAACTGAGGGGAATACTCAGAAGAAAACCGAAGCACGACATCTGAGTCCAGAGACGGGTCTCCCCACAAAGGGAGAGGAGCATGCTGCTTGGAGAGCGGGGGCAAGGCATTCTGAAGCTAGCACCATGCTGCCCGTGGCTGAAAGCAGAGGGGGTGAGTAGAGCACACCTGAGGAGACCCAGGCATCAGAGGGAGAGGAGAACATGGAGTCAGAGCCCATCTTGACAACTCTTGAGAAAGATACTGGGCTCTGTGGGGGAAGGGAGGTGCAAAGATGTGAAAGGGAGAGGCTTTGGAGAGGAAGAGCTATGAGGATGTTTTAAACCCTAAAGGGAAATATCCAAGAGATGGGGAGAAGTTGAAAATAGGGAGCAAAGAAAGGAATCATCATATAGAGGAATTGAGATTCCCTAGGAAGAGGAAAAGGAAAGAAGGAAGGAAGGAAGGAAAGGAGAGAGGGAGGGGAGAGAAAGAGAAAGAAAGAAAGAGGGAAGATGGAAGGGGTGACAAGTTGATGCACATTTTCATCTGCTTAGTTATCTTTTCTTTAAGAAGCAAGAATGGAATTCATCTGGTGGGAATGCTAGAGAAAGGAGCTGGAGGCATAAGATGATGGGACAGGAAACCTGACCAGGCACTTGTAGGAGGCAGCTGACCAGGGAGATGCAGTTAGATTTCTGGGCAGCATTGGGAGCCCCATTGCTGAGAAACCCTTATACAGCCTGCTTGCACCAGATGATAAAAACAATGAATCTACTGGAAGAGAATAAAGACCACACAGTAAGAAACAAACACTACATGCTCACTCTTGTGAGGGAAGCAAAGCTAAGTATGGGAGCAGCAAGGAGGAAAGGTGGTAACTCCACTTAGGAGGAAAGAGAGGCGTCTAAAGGACTCAACATCTCAACAGAGGCCAGAAGCATGCTGTGCAATGGGCCAGCACCCCCAGACCGGGGAAACTTTAATCTCAATTCAAGGAGAATGGTGTAAACATGCAGGATGCCAAGCAAGGCCATGGGGGCTCAGATTCCATGAGCCACACAGCCCATGGGCAGCATGCAGTAGGCCCAGGAGGAGGGACTCATCCAAGTCCGCTGTCTGCTCCTGCTAAGTCAGTAGCACAAATCCGCAGCTTCAACAGCAGACAGCTGCTATCCCTCCTGGAGACTGCAAGTCCAGGTTGAGATGCAGGCAGGTCTCTCTCCTAGTCTTGTGGTGGCGTCGTCTACTTGTGTCTTCAAGGGGGCGTTCCTCTGTGAGTATCTGGGTCCTGATCTCTTCGTATGCAGACACCAGCCATGACAGATTAGGACTCACCCCAATGACCTCATTTCACCTTAATTATCTTTTTTTTTTTTTAAGTTTTGTCTCTAAATGCAGCCATGTGCTGAGGTATGAGGAGTAAGACTTCAACTATGAATTTGGGGAGATACAGGCCAGTCCATAACACCCATGCACTGTTAGAAAGCCATGTGAACACTGAGCAGACTCAAAATTTATTAAGCTTCATAAATTTCTCCTTCTACTCTTCCACCAAGCCCCTGTATCTCAAGGTGTGGTGCTTGAAACAAGAGCATCCCCAGAAGCTTCTCAGAAATTCATGTTCTCAGGTCCCATCAGACCTGCAAGGCCAGATGACTTAGGGGTGCAGCTTGGTAACCTGCGTCCCAACACACTGCCCAGGTCACCATTGTGATGCAACATAACTAAATTTTTCCAGGGAGCCAAGTAGTTAATCTAGTTATTTATGTATATTTCAAATATTAATTTTCTATGCTTTTACTGGTGCATTATAGTCTCACATCATAATATAAATTATGTTGACAGTGACATCCATGCACACAGTACTTGGTGCCCCCACCCTCACCGCTGCCTTCCCATCCCCCCCTTCCCCATACAGAGTACTGAGATTGATATTGGTATTTTCACATATTGTATATACATAGTCAGTGATAGTAATTCCTTCAATTATCCCCACTCTTCCCCCCCTCCTTCCCTGGCTCCACTGAGGTTTCTCCTCCATTATCTGGAGCCCCTCTGGTATCCCCATTACTCTCTAGCTTCTGCATATTAGAGAATACATATGACCTTTTACTTTCTGTGACTGGCTAATCTCACTTAACATAATGTCCTCCAGGTCCTTCCATTTGCTTGCAAATGACATAATTTTGTTCTTCTTTATTGCTGAGTAGAATTCCATTATGTGGATATGCCATAATTTTGTAATCCCTTCATCTGTTGATGGACACCTAGGTTGGTTTCATAATTTGGCTATTGTGAATTGTGCTGCTATAAACATGGGTATGCATATATTATTGTAGTTCTCTTATTTCGGACCCTTTGGAAAGATATGTAGTAGTGGTATATCTAAATCATATGGTGGATCCTTTCCCAGTTTTCTGAGGAATCTCCACATTGATCTCCATAGTAGCTGAACTAATTTGCAATTTCAACAACAGTGTAGAAGTATCGTAGAAGAGTTCTAATTTCCCCACATCCTCACCAACATTTTTTTACTTTTTGACTTCTTGATGATTGCCATTCTGATTGGGGTTAGGTGGAATCTCACTGTAGTTTTGATTTGCATCTCCCTGATTGCTAATGATGTTGAGCCTTTTTTCATGTATTTGTATTTCTTCTTTTGTGACATGTGTATTCATTTTGAAACACGGTCTTTGCTAAGTTGCTGAGGGCATTGCTAAGTTGCTGCGACTGGCCTTGAACCTGACATTCTCCTGCCCCAGCCTCCCAAGTGCTTACAAACCTTTTCAAAAAATACAGAAGAGGTGTCAGGATACAGCCATGGCAGTTGTTATGCCTGAAAAGGAATTTCAAGTTAGAAACACAGAGAGTGAGCAAATCAGATCAAGATTCTATAACCTCAGTCTTCTCATGCAAGGATCAGAGAAAGGAAAGTTTGTTTCCAAACTGACTGTCAGGCTCCAGTGAGGAAATGCAGATGCAAGTGAAGTGCTCATCATAGAGTCTAATACACTTGGGAGCTCTTGACTAGTTTTCCTCCAGGAAGAAAGGACTCCCACCCCTGAGCACAGACACAAGGACAAATGTGCAGTTCAAAGCATCGGTCTCTATAACTCATTTCTGTGGAGCTACTAGGGGCTCTCTGATTAAAAAGTATATATTTTATATTTTACTTGGCTGTCATCAATCTCTCCAAAAAGCAAGCAGTGAATTATTTGAGAGCAAGTCCCTGGAAGACATATAGCATTTGTGGAGAGAAGAGGTGCCCCCAGGCAGGTGTGCTGGAGAAGGAATCAATATCAGAAGAGTAATCTACTGAGACCTCGATGGGGAAGAGTGGTTTGTGTTAACGGTTATTCTAGAAACTAAAGATCACACCAAGAAAAAAGTATCTAAGTCACTTTATTTAGAAGACATTAATATATACCCTCACCACTGACCTGGTCTAAGCTTGATAAAATTACATCTAGTAAGGAACATAAATTAGACTTAGAGGCTTTATGTTGAGTTTTATGTATGAATTTTACATGATATAATAAAATTAGCAAATGCAGGTGATCTCATACCAAATTTCCTTTAATGTTTCCTGGTTTCATTTCTTATTTAGTAATGAAATACTGAAGTAGATTCTTAAATGATATTCTAGTTCCAAAATTTGTAATGTGAATAATAAATAAAATGACATTTCTAAATCATATTTTGCAATGACAATAGAAAAATTTAATTTCTCTTTTCTGGGAATTCTTTCTTAAATTCAAACATCACTATTTTCCACAAACCATTAGTTTTTATCGCACTTGTTTCATTTCTAACATATTTACATAAATTTTCCTAATGTTGTCTAAATTCAGAACATGAAATAATCGTTTTTCAAAACAGACATATAAACCATAATGAAGAGGTTGCATGTCAGCAATACATTTTCAGTGTAAATTATCCTAGACTTCCATAAGGACAAAATGTATATGAGAACCTATTTTCTCTACATTCATTCTTACATTAAAAAAATCATTAATTAATGTCGCTTATGAAAAACAAATGCTCCAAAACTAAACATTTAGGCAAAATACTAAGAACTGGAAGAGAAAATAACATCTATGTCCTATTAAAGTAAAATGTTTATGTAAATTGTAGAACATCAACAAAATAAATTGTGATTTACCTACTGGAATATTACTACATCAAAATTCCAAAAGGAATAACATTGATGGATCCCAGAGACGAGAGAGAGAGAGACAGAAAGAGAGAGACAGAGGGAGAGAGAGATATCACAGACTCCTGTACATATATCATGATTCCTTTTATACCACATCCAACAACAGACACAGGGAGTCTAAAGTAGGAGAAGGACCTTCATGGGAGAGTTTTGACTTGGAGTGAACAAGAAGAGTCTGCTGAGCTGCTAAGACTATCTGACCTCCCTCTGGGCAGTGTTGACACAGATGTGCACCATCTGGTTGTACAATCATGAGCAAGGCCATTTACTATAAGATGATGCATTTATGCTGGAAAAAATAAATCTAAAACACTGTTCTTAAAAATGTATAATTCATGGGAAAAGGTGAAGAAACAACATTATGAAGGAGAAAATTCAAATGGCTAATTACATGCAAAGGGGGCTCAAGTTGAGAAAATTTGGTTTAGCATGTTATGATACTGTTTGAGGAGGTTCAAATCTGAAATGACTCCAATTCCTGTATAGACCCTGATTGTAGACCTTGAAGAAGATGGCTATCACTCCCGTGATTTGACATCATAAGGCAAAGGAGATGAGAATTTGCAGGTAAAATTAAAGTCCTTGTTTAGCTGCCTTTAAATTACTTAAAAGAGATTTCTGCTCATTAAGAAGAAACTGCCAAGCCGCGCATGGTTGTGCAAGCTTGTAATCCCAGCATTCGGGAGGCTGAGACCGGAGGATCCGGGTTCGTGGCCAGCCTCAGCTACCTAGTGAGGCCCTCCGCAACTTAGTGACACCCAGTTTCAAAATTAAGAATAAAAAAAAAATAGGGCTGGGGGTATAGCTCAGTGGTAGAATGCCCCTGAGTTCAATCCCCAGTACCGCAAAAAAAAAAAAAAAGAAAGAAAGAAACTGCCAATTTTGAGAGGGCCGTGGAAGTCCTAAAGGCTTCTAGAAACTGAAAGCATCCTCCAAGAAACACCCAGTCAAAAAGTGGAGACCTCAGCCGGGCGTGGTGGCGCATGCTTGTAATCCCAGCATTCGGGAGGCTGAGACCAGAGGATCTGGGTTCGCGGCCAGCCTCAGCCACCTAGTGAGGCACTCCGCAACTTAGTGAGACTCGGTTTCAAAAAATAAAGAATAAAAAAATAGGGCTGGGGGTGTAGCTCGGAGGTAGAATGCCCCTGAGTTCAATCCCCAGTACCGCAAAAAAAAAAAAAAAAAAAAAAAAGTGGAGACCTCAAGAACTCAAATCAATAAACAACCCAAAGAAACGCGGGCACCTTGAGCTCTAGGAGAGAGATCCAGGTGGAGAGTAAACTACATTTCAGACTTGTGAGATGCTGAGCAGAGAACGCAGCACTGCTGAGCTCAGACCTCTGGTTTATAGAAAGTGTGAGGTTATAAATGATCTGATCAGATATATTGGTTGATGGTAGTTTTATTTATTTATTTTTTAACTCAGGGGAATTCTACCTCCTAGCTACACCCCCAGTCCTATTTTTATTTTTTATTTTGAAACAGGGTCTCACTAAGTTTCAGAGGGTCTCAGTAAGTAGCTGAGGCTGGCAGTGATCAGATCCTCCTGCCTCAGCTTCCCAAGTGCTGGGATTACAAGTGTGTGCCACCACACCCATCGTGGTTGATGGTAGTTTTCTAATAGCAATAGCAAACTAATACGGATTTTGGTAAGTGGAAATGAAGAGTTGTTGTAAAAACTCTTTAATAGGAGTGGTTTGACATCGGGGATTGGGAAGTAGATGGAAGAATTTTGAAGAACGTGATAAAGAAAGCCTAAGTTTCCCAGGAAAGAATGTTAATAGAAATAGGATCTTCAAAGATGCTGTCCATGAGGACTCAGAAAGAAACAGGGACATGTTATTTGAAACTGGAGGAAGGATATGTTTATATGCAGCATTAAAAAACTTAGCAAAGTCATCCCTTGCAGTCATGTGGAAAGTGGAATTTGTAGGCAACAAAGTTAGATATTTAACTAAGGATAGTTCCAAACAAAGAATTGACAGTGCTGTCTGTTTTTTGTTTGTTTGTTCGTTTGTTTGTTTTATCTTGATGTGTGTGTATAGTAAAATGAAAGAGACATAGAGGGAAGAAATATTAAATAAACACGAAACTAAAAGAAGTACTGGAATTTGTGAAAATGCTCAGCTTCAACAGCTTTAAAAGGCCCTTATACGAAGCTAACACAATACTCTTTGAGAAACGAAAGCATTTAAAAATGGCCAAGGGAAATCAAAAGGACAAAAAGCACAAATCTACAGGGCCCCAGACAAAACTTACACACAGAAAAGAACTGAGAATATCGAAAGCTGATCTCAAGATTCAAGGGACCACTAAGTGACAAAGATATTCCACCCCTGTCTGCAAAGGTGAGGAGGGGTGGCTGGTTACCAGGAAAGACACAGAGAGTAACCAGCACTATAGGACAGGTGCACATAATAGATGTAAACAGTTTGTTCCTCTTTAAACAGCAGCCTAACTGGCATTAATTTCCAGAAACAACTCAACAAAAACAAAAGCAAGCAAAAACAAAAAAATCCAATCTCACGCAGAAATGAAACAAGAATTTGAATGTTCACTTCTTCAAAGATTTACTATGACCAATAAGTACATAAAAAAGACAGTCAAACTTATTAATCTTTAGTGTTGTGAGCATATGGAGAAGTTAGAATGGTCATACACTGCTGGTGGGAATGTAAGGTGTACATGCTTTAGAACTGACTGGATGAAGAATATAACCACTGCTCTCCTAGATGTATACTTAAAAGAAAATGTTCACACGCGTGCACACGCGTGCACACGCGTGCACACGCGCACACACACACACACACACACACACACACACACACACCACTATACGACACATGCAGATATAAGCAGCTTGTTACCAGCAGCTTATTCATAATAGCAAAACAATGAGAAACAACTCACATGCCCACTAACTGAAGAATGGACAGAGAAAATGCGGTATACACACACAATGGAATATCATTTGGCAATCTAAAGAAATGGCCAAGGGAAGGCATACTGGTGCACACTTGTAATCCCAGTACTTGGGAGGCTGAGACCGGAGAATCTGGGTTTGTGGCCAGCCTCAGCTACTTAGTGAGGCCCTCGGCAACTTAGTGAGACACTGTTTCAAAGTAAAGAATAAAAATAGGGCTGGGGCTACAGCTCGGAGGTAGAGTGCCCCTGAGTTCCATCCCCAGTACCAAAAAATAAATAAATAAAAGAAATAAATAAAGCACTGACACATGCTACAATATGGATAAACCTTGGAAAAATTATGTTGAGTGAAAGAAGCAAATAGCAATGGAAACATATATGATTCCATTCATATAAAGTGTCCAGAATAGGCAAGTCTAGAGAGATAAGAAGTATGCTAGTAGCTTCCTATGGCTGATGAGGGCCAGGCATGCAGCAGACTGATGGCTAAGTAACAAGGGGATGCTTTTTAGAGTCACAGAAATGGTCTGGAAGCCATTGGATTGTACACTTCAAATGGGTAAATTGTGGGGTATGTGGAATTGTATCTCAACAATGCTCTTTAAAAGAAAAAGATTACTTGACCCTAACATAATCATCAGGGCAACAACACAAATTCAAACCACAATGAGAAACCTGATGTATTTTTTTTTTCAAATATATATATTTGAAACCTGATAATACCCAGAACGAGAAGAAGTAGAGTAGTTACAATGCTCAACTGGTACTGGTAAGAAGGCACCAAACATCTATTAAAAACATTATAACATATTTAATTCTAGTGATTTATTCCTGGGTCTGTGTCCCCAAGAAACTGAGCTCGATAAAGGCAAAGGGAGGTTTTGAGATTTATCACCCTCTGAATCCCTAGAGCTCAGCCCTGTCCTCTTTGGTGATTGTTGCTAATAAATGAGCTAGGAATTGAATGAACTCAGAGCCGCAGCCACACTCTGGAAAGCAAGCTTTGATTCTGTCCACTCATTAATGCCTACACAAAGAGGTCCGCATACAAAGGTACAAACCAATTTAGTCCCAAATAGATGCAAAGCACACATCTTGTGGTTTCTTAAACCACATAAACTCATTTCCAGCAAAGTCCCTGCATGTGACAGGTGTGCCAAAAATGTAGAACGCTTCGGTTCATTTGCCATGAAGGGGAAACAAGATGAGTGATGTTCACTATTTATTTTTTAATATATAATTTTTTATTATTATTATTATTATTATTATTATTATTATTAGTGCATTGTAATCATACATCTTTGTGAGGTACAAGCTGATTAAAGGCATACAAGCACACATTTCTCATTTAACCCTTCCCCAATTCCTGCCCCACTCCCTCCTCCTCCCTCCTTCTCAAGTTCAGTTTAGTGTTTGACTTTGATATGATTGTGAAAGTACATCATGTGCATTAGGGGTGTTCACTATTTCTAAGTCCATACACTGAAAAATCTCTGAAAAATCTCAGTTAGTCAAGTTCTACAGAAAAGATACCGTTGTCCAATAAACATGGAGTCATCCCTTTCAAGTCAGACAAAAGTCTAAGTCTTCAGAGTCTGATCTGTATTCATCAGCGCCCCGTCATTACCCACTCCTGCTCCCACTGACTTTAGCTATTGTTCAACTTTTATAACAAAGAGTGCTGAATAAGGTCAGCATCATTGTTCTTCCAGCAGAGATGCAAAGGACTGCTCTGTACTTACAGTAGCCAGGAGAAGGTCCAGCAGGTCTCTGGTCCTGAGGCTCTGACTCTGTCCCTGGGGCAATGCGAGATTTCTTATTGGAATCTTGCAGAAGCATCAAAAATACCTTTTTGAAACAAGAGATAAAGAGATATATGTTTCTCAGACTCCTCTCCATGCTGCACTTCTTCTGCCTCAATCACCCAACGAGGTCACACCACCACCCACCAAACACCCATTCAAGTCATTCATATAATGGATATAATTCTAAAGCCACCTGGTTCTCAACACGCTGGTCAATATACTCCCACAGGAGGCAAAGACGAATGAAACCTGACCTTGAACCTCAAGATCAACAGTCAGGCTGGTCAAATCACAAACAGCCGGAGGTGGGTTGCAGGAAGGTAGGCATCACGTGGTATATCAATTCGAAGCAAATTTGTGTGCCAGCATCATAGAAATTCACAGGTTTCAATAACTGCCTGTTTATTTAGAGTGCATGAGATCCTTATATCTAAAACCCCCCATTGAATGTGTGCTCTCTGGGGGGACCATGTTGGGCCATTTCACCACAGCAGTTCATACAAGCAAGTAACTTGTTGGGTTTTGTTGTTGTTGTTTGTTTGGTTGGTTGGTTGGTTTGGTTGTTTGTTTGTTTTTTCAATACTGGGGATTGAACCCAGGGGCATTCTACCTCTAAGCTACGCCCCTAGTCCTATCAGTCCTACTTTTTATTCTTTATTTTGAAACATGGTCTCACTAAGTTGTGGAGGGCCTCACTAAGTAGCTGAAGCTGGCCATGAACCTGCAATCCTCCTGTCTCAGCCTCCCAAGTACTGGGATTACAAGCATGGGTCACCACGCCTGGTTCAAGTAGTTTGTTTGAAATCACCATTTGGTTAGTGCTGGAAGCAGAGGTCCAGCCTCCATGTGTTCAACCCCAAAGACTAGGCCCGAATCAACGAGAGCACTATGGAGTAGAGTTGAGCCAAGACAGAGAAGATACAGGGGGCTGGAGACAGGGACGCCCTTCAGCTGTGCACCGACACTCGGTGCAGCTCTGTGACAAGTGAAGGGAGTCCCTGACTTACTCAGGGGCAGAGCACAGGCAGGGGAGGGCTGCTGTGTCACATAGGGAAGCCAAGAGCCTCCGCCCTGCAGGGATGCAGCAGGATGGCTAAGGGCTGAGGCTCCCAGGTTGGCAACGCTTGGGCAGCCCTGGGCCTACAGGTATTCAGGGGATCTCAGCTTCCAGAGGGTGGGCTGCCTCACCTGTAAAACCAACAGTAGGGCAAGTTCATAGATGCAGGGGTTTAGCGCAGACCCTGGAAGCATGCAGTAGCTATTCTGTCATTCCTGACCTTAGTCAAGGCTTACTGAACGTGTTCCAAGGGCGTGCACCAAGTGAGACAAGGCGCAGGTGCATGTCACTGTCTCCTGTAGGGTCGTCCGTGCAAGTACTCACCCCTCCTACCTCTGCACACAGCCACAAAGTCCAGTCCATAGATCTGAACCCCTTCAAGCAATTCCTGCAGGCCCAGACTTCCTGCCCATCCAGCAGGGGCCTCCCACCCACTGACTCCATACCCTCTGGACACTTCTGTTTTCTGTAAATAGCGTTCTCCTCCTGATTCCCTTAAACAAGCCAAAAGGGAGGACTGTCTAGTTGTTCCTGAGGAGCCCCTAGTCCTCAGGGGAAGAAGGGGGAGGCCCCCAGAGAAGTAGCAGAGAGGAGCCTGCAGGGAGAGGCATACAACTTCCCTGCATGTGGTTAATTAACTTGGATGGACTCCTATAGAGAAAAGCATGCATCCCCAACACTGGTGAAGGTCAGGACTTTCCTTAGATGGGAGGTAGTTGCCTTCAATTGAAAGATAAACACCCTTTGTTTAGTCCCAGGAGGACCTCAAAGAGAAGCTGCAAACCTCACCCCCACTGCAAATAATAGCAATGTTAATAATGGGTTATAACAACATTTCTGAGTGTGCACCAACTATATGACCTTGGACAAATTATTTACCACTCTGTGACTTAGTTTCCTGGCATGATAAATGGTAACAATAAGACTCAAGGTATAGGAATGTTGCAAGCAGTAAATGCATTTATAGGAAGAGAGATAAGAACGCTGCTAGAACAACAAGTAGTCACCTAGATCATTTATAAGGAATGAAACTAGAAACAAAAGCATGAGTCAAGAATCATTAGCAGAGGGAAGATTTCCCTTTTTATCTTATTATAAATGGAATTTTTGTTTAATAGTCAGGTGTAATTGTGACTATGAAAGCATGTTTTGACAGCAAAGGTCCACTTATGAAAACAATCTTCATCTATTCTTTTTAAATTTCCCAGCTCTTTTTGCTCTCCTAACAATGGCTGTGCCGGTTGTGGGTGTGTAAAAATGTGTGTGCATGTGTGTGTTGAAAGAGAAAACAGAAAAAGGACAGATTGCCCTCAATAATCTCACAGGTCAGTGGCAGATATGAGCAAGGTACTACAGCATAGCAAGGCTGAGAAAAAGAGAATGAGATGAGTGCCATCTAGTGTTAGCTCCCCCTAACTGCAGGCACACTAACCAGGAGTCTCTGGGAGAAAGAACATGTCAAGGCAAACCCAATGGCAGAAAGCCAACAAAGGTTGCGCTTTCCAAAAGCAATATGATACTGATCACTGAGATCGAAGGTCTGGGATCTTCTTGGCAGACTTCAGCCTTGTTGTTTGGGCTGTAATTCTCATACTAGACAAAGCAGTCAGACAGATATTGTAAAACTTCCGCTGATAAATGTCTCATGGAATCCTAATGTCAAGAATAGAACATTAGCCAGGATTCAGCAAAAGAAAATGTATAAGAAGACTCCAAGACGGGTGTTTGGGAGGCTGAGACCGGAGGATCTGGGTTCGCAGCCAGCCTCAGCTACCTAGTGAGGCACTCCGCAACTTACTGAGACCCTGTTTCAAAATAAAGAATAAAAAATAGGGCTGGAGATATAGCTCGGAGGTAGAATGCCCCTAAGTTCAATCCACAGTACCAAAAAGAAGAAGAAGAAGAAGAAGAAGAAGAAGAAGAAGAAGAAGAAGAAGAAGAAGAATCCAAACATTTCACTGGGTTTGGGAAATGAAGGTTCCATGTTAGAGTTTGTATATATTCTTTATCATCTGATACACATTTTCTCGTAACACTTTAAATCATCATGTGTACTTGAAGGCCAAATCTTATCAAAAATTTTTAGATCGTTAATGTGGTATAACTTGTTTTGTTTCATTAGTATAATTATGAAAAGGCAGTGTTTTTACTGCAAAAAATCCCATTATTTATCAGATCATGAAAGGCCTTCCAACATAAACACTCCTTCAAAAGAAATAGAAAGCTTGGGTAAATGCATAGGAAGTTATTTGAAAGCAGGCAACATATCTAACATCTCAGCCACATTTTTCATACTTTAAGAGCAATATTGCATTTGTGTGCTTGGTAGGGGATTGTGTATATACACATCTTCCTCCTCTTTTGAAAATTTTCTATCACTTGTAACTGAATGGAGGCCATAGGCCAACTCAAATGGACCAAAAGGACCTGTAACTGCTGCTTTTATGCAAAATGATATTAAATATTTTTCAATCTTATCCAATGTTTTGCATTTCATTGGGCTCAGCCCAGGCTTCTAAAGTGAAAAGCCTATGAAACTGGCCAAATGAGTCCTATTATTCTTCTAAGTAAGTTCATCACACAGAATGAAGAAAAGCGAAATTAATGATTAAATTAAATCTCAAAGACACTAACTAGTGTGAAAATAATGTATATTTCAACCAAAAAATATGGCCTTAAATGCAGTGTCTATTGGATTGCAGCTTTCTTTTCAGGGAACAATAAATTCAACAGCTTAGGGATTCTTCATTTAGGGACTTTTGTCTTCTTAATTTAAAAAGGCTTCAGGGTCTAAGTGTTTATGAGGGTCCAGTGTCATCTCAGACCTGGGTACGCCATTAATCCCTCTGACAGGAGCTTGCTGTTCATCCTTCTGTGTTCTCTGTTGAAAGGGCATTGTCAAATAGTGTTAGACCCCAGATGTGATCCACACTTAAAGTGTCCGTTTGATAGACTATGTCCTGGAGACGGTTGGCACAAGGTGCCTTTGTGTGTAAGTGCTGGAGAAATTGATGAAGCTGACCCAACTTCTGTAAGACAATGGCAACAGAGTCCAGTGGTAGCATCAGCTGAGGAAAAACTTCCAAACTTTGGCCAAGGTGTAACACAAACTGTATTCTTGAAGTTCTCCCAAAGAGATAGGGTTTTTGTTGTTTTGGTTTTTGGATTTTGCATGCAAAAGATGGCACCCCATGGACAGCTTGGATGATAAACATGAGAGGTACTGGCAATTCCTCTGCAAATGTGGGACTCAGGGCACAGCTGCTCCCTGGCATGAACCACAGAGCAGAGATACAGCATCAAGCTTCCATTATTGCACAGGAACATGTATGAGTCTCCTTTTGCTACTATAACACATTAGCTTACACATGGTAATATCTTTACTATTTTCTTAAGTCAGGAAGTCAGTAATATAAAAGCCCCCCCCCCAGACTGAAATCAAAGGAGAACACAGCACACCCCTACATTCTCTAGCTTCTAGGTACCCTCTGCCCTCCTGCCTTCTTTGTCTGTAGCCACATCCTTCACCTTTTAAGCTTATCACTCCATCACTGTTCCACCAGGCCACTGTCTTTTCCCTGCCTGAGCATCCCACGTCCTTATACAGACCCATGTGATCACATCAGGCCACCCAGATGACCCAGGAGCATCTTGCACCAGAAGCTCCATGCTCCTGATGATTCCAATCTCTAAGAATTATGACATGGACATCTGTAGGGCTGGTTATTCAGCCTATCCCAGAACTAGCATACCTCACTCCTCTAACATGGCTATTCAGTGCATGTGTGTCTGGATATTTCAAAGTCAGTAAAAATTTGAAGAGAGCGTGGAGAATGTCGGCGTCCAACAGAATTAAATTCTAATTCCTGACATGGGGCGACTTGCTACCTTTCTGATTGTTGGCACAATATGGGGGGATGGTATTAGATAAGGTATAAAAAGTTAACTCAAGGTCAGGCTTGAGGTCTATGACATCCTTCATTCCTCATTATAAACAGAGAAAGCAAAGGAGCGCCCCAGAGCTCCAGCCTGAGAGACTGACAGCAAGTGTTTAGAAAATACAAGGCTGTCATAAACACTTGACTCTAAGACTTCCATTTGTTTTATTTTTGTGGCACTATGGATTGAACTCAGGGGCATTCTACATCTGAGCTATATCCCCAGCCTTTTTTATATTTTTGTTTTGAAACAGGGTCATGCGAGGTCACTAAGAATCTCACTACGTTGCTGAGACTAGTCTTGAACCTGCACTCCTCCTGTCTCAGCCTCTTAAGTACGGGGATGACAGGCATGAGCCGCCACACCTAGCTTTCTAAGGCTGTTTTAGCCTAAATCCCCAAATGAAACATCCTCAAAACATTGACTATATTGTTTTTAATGAGAAAAAGCAAATGTCACATAAGAGAGAGCGAGAAATAGATGTTTCAAAAAAAAAAAGCTAAGGCCTGCTTTCTTCTCTTCCTTCCTCTTTCTTTCCTTCTTTCCTTCCTTTTTTTCTTTTTCTGTTGAGGGAGACATGAGATTAATGTTTGGGGCCAGCATAAAGTGGCAGGAGGGCCAGTGATCAGGGTAGCACTGGAGAGATGATGGCAGATTCTCTGCCTACAGAGGGCCGAGCCAGTAGGGTACATTAACAGAGTCAGGTTTCGCAGACGGAGGCAAGAACAAAGAAAAAGGAAATGCTGAGTAAATGTTCTGCCTTTATCCTGGCATTGAGCTCTTGACTTCCAATACATAGGTAGAAAGAGAAGCACACAAAGATGCGAACCTCTCACTTCATCCAAGTGAGACCCTAAGAACAGCCCTCCACCCCCCATCACCATCTGCATAGCCATCAGCCAGGGCTTCTCAGAGAAATGGCTGATCCCGGAGCCAGGACTAGAAATGCACAGGGAGTCCCAGAGCATACTGTCTTCTCAGAAAGTAAGAAACTACTCAAGAAAGGAAGAGAGGGTCTGTTAAAAGACACAGAAGCCAGCATGAAGGAGCTCCCACTCCCTAAAAGTGTTATGTTTGGATCATCAAAGAAAATAACAAGCACCGTACATGGTAGCTCATTGAATAAAGTAAGAAGCCAGGAGTCACTACTTACATAAATGAGTAAATGGGGTGAAGAGACAGATTGTCTTTTAAATAACACCAACTAAAGAATGTAGAATGAATGACGGAATTAAGGAAATCACTCATGGTAAATGGCACAGTGCTAATTAATTCAGGCAAGGAACATCAAAGGGTGCTGAAACTGTTGGGTGGAAATAGTGGAATTTAAAGTCTTAACATTTCCTCAAAAATAAAAAAAAAAACAAAAATCAAGAAGAAAAGAAATTAATTTCGGAGGGAAAGCCTGCAGACACCTCTTCACCTGAGTAATCCATGGTCTCCCTTTTCACCTGGGACAGGTGAGACCCTGGGGCCGGAGCAGTGTGGAGCAAGATTCCCAGGTCACTTCCAGAATACTCCAGCCCCAAATTCATGACCAGACCCTATTACAAGGAAGTAGGGCAAATCCATCTCGAGGTTCACTGTACAAAATGACTACTCTGGCATCTCCAAAAGAATCGAGATCATAGAAGAAAAGGAAACAATTCCTGCAGAACTACCAAGGGGACTAACGGGTCTTGCATGCAATTGTGGCTCATGATCCTGGGTCACAGCCTTGCTCTTATAGACACGATGGAGACAATTGACACTAGAAGGGTAGACAGTACAGGAATGCTTTGTCTTTGGGAATTGTTCTCCAAAAATACAAAAGAAAAAAAAAAAACATTTTAAGGTCTACTCTAGACTTGATCTTTATCCAAAGTCAAAGCTTGAATGGGGACCACTGAGTCAGGCACCCAGGACCTGGCATCCAGACCCTCTTTGTACCCTCAGGGGTACAAAGGAAATCCACCTACCAGGACTAACCCTAAGCCTAAACCTAAGCCTAACCTTGTCTCCAACAGAATATCAGTTCTTTCTAGGATATTACTAAAACTTCAAAATTATTAAATATATATATATATATATATATATATATATATATATATATATATATATATACACTACTAAAATTCACTCTATTTGCATTAAGCCAAAAGTCATGTCTGATCTTCTGCAAATGGACTTTATATGCATAGCTAAGCTCTGCAGTTCTCCTTGACCCTCTGTCCCACAGGCAGTAAACATCATGCCGTGCCCTCATCCTGTTCAGTCCAAGCATTGGAATAGAAAGTAAATTTCTTAACAAAATTGAGGCACAATCCAATATTAACTTTCATGGCTTTCAGACATATTTTAGAGACCATTCTTATATAAATAAATATATTGTGCTTTTTTCCCTTTCTTCTTTTTGTATGTATGTATGTATTTTTGTACTGGGGATTAAATCCAGGGGCATTCTACCTCTGACTTGTACCGTTCAGCTCCCCCCACCCACATTTGTTTTTAAAATTTTTAAAGATAATCTCACTAAGTTGCTGAGGCTGGCCTCAAATCTGCAGTCCTTCTGTACTAAGTTGCCGAGGCCGGCCTTGAACCTGCAATCCTTCTGCCTCAGCCTCCCAAAGCATTGGGATTACAGGTGTGCACCACCATACCCAGATTGTATTTTGTTTAGAAAGAAAATCTGCATTCTAGCTACAGAAAGAGGGTCAAGAGAGAGTTACTGAGCAAGTCATCCCAACTCCAGTAAAGTTATCAAGCAGAACTCAGATGAACAAGGCGGCATGCTGTGAGAGACCCACTAGTGAGTCCATGCCGACCTCAGAAGGCCAAGTCGATGCTTGCCAAGTACAGAGAGACAAAATTGGTTGGGATAGACGCTTTTTAGTCCACATTAAACACAAGAAAATTTGTTAAAAGCACTTGATCTTTTCCCAATTTAAGGTACTCTTCCCACGCAGATTCAAATGTATCTAATATAATATTTTGTTAAATCTCATATATATTTTATGTATTCCAGATCCTTTGCCACTCACACAAGTAACTTCTTTGTTTTTTGTTTCTTGGTGTTTTTTTTTTTTTTTTTTTGTTTTTTTTTTTTTTTTTTTTTAATATCCGTACGTGTGTAGGAGAGAAAAAGAGAGATATATGAGATCTCATAAATCAATATGTGTTTCAACCTATTATGTACAAAGTGCGTACTAAACGTAGAAGGCGGAAATTGCTGCAAGACATTGAGGAACATGTGTTATACCTCCAAAGCAACTGAGCGACTGGTTCTATTACGCCTTGTTGGGCTTGTTATTGGAGCGACTAAGGACATGAGTCCTGGACAAAGAGACAAGTTACATGGCTGATTTACACCTTTAAGAAGGTAACAGAACAGAACTCTTCTGTATGGTGATTGTGGTGGTTTTCCAGGGCAAAAGGGAGAATTAAAATGTTTTCAAAAGGAACATGGATGGCTAAAGTACAAATATAAATGTGTTGGTAAAGAAGATGAGTGCTAAATAGAAATAGAAATAAGTAAGAAATAAAGCATATAAAGAAATTTTCAGAAATTACCCTATAAATACAGGCTTGGTGGTGCACACCCCGTAATCCCAGTATTTGGGAAGCCGAGACTGGAGGAAAGCAGGTTGGAGGAGAGCTTTAGCAATGTAGCAAGACTCTCGGCAACCTAGAGAGATCCTGTTTCAAAATAAAAGTAAAAAGGGGTGGGGGTATAGCTCAGAGGTAGAATGCCCCTGGGTTCAATCCTCAGGACCACAGAAAAAGAAAAAAAAGAGGAAGCTACAGTATAAGGGAACCTTTAATGCAACACTGGAAACACAGAAAGTTAAAACATTGAGATGATGGATCTCAGGGTGTGGCGGTGCACATGCATTTTGGATAAGAATAGTAGTGAAAATATCATTAAGTAGTCCTCACCTTTGTATAATAACTTGCAATTTGTAACCTGAATTTGGTTTTATTATATTATTTGCCCTAAGCAAAACATTTATGAGGAAGATAGGGGAAAATTTTAGAGGAAAAAAATTAAGTTAACAACTCTAAAAACTCAACAATAAAACAAACAACCTCATTAAAAATTGGCCAAAGACCTTAACAGACATCTCACTAAAGAATATATAGACTGAAAATAAGTATATAAAAAGATGTTCCACATCTTATGTCATCAAGGAAATGCAAATTGATGTAGCACAACTATCAGAACACAACTATGGTAATAGCTAAAATCAGAACATTGACAACACCAAGTGTTGGTGAAGAGGTGGAGCAACAGGAATTCTCATTCACTGTTGATGGGAATGCAAAACAGTACAGCCACTTTGGGGACAGTTTGGCTTTTTCTTATAAAACTAAAGATTCTCTGACTATGTGATCTAGCAATTACAGTCCTAGGATAAAAATATATGTCCACACAAAACCCTGCTCATAGACATTTAGAGGAGCCTTATTCATAACTGCCAAAAGTTGGGACCCAACCAAGATGCTCTTCAGTAGGTGAAAGGATAAATTGTGGTATATCCAGATAATGGAATATTCAGCACTAAATTGAAATGAGCTATGAGACCATGAAAAGACATGGAGGAAAACTAAATTCATGATACTAAGTGAAACAGTAGCATCTGAAAAAATGCATACCATATGATTCCCAACTCTAAGACAATCTGGAAAAGGTCAGACTATGGAGACAGTAAAAAGATCAGGGGTTGGGAGACAGAATATACAGTTAGTTTTTAGGTCAGTCAAAGCACTCTGTAGGATGCTACAATAGTGAACATAGGTCACTACCCATTTGCTGAAACCCACAGGAGGAACACCACCAGGAGTGCACCTAATGGAACTATAGCTTCCGGTGGGAATGCTGTATGAGTGCAGGTTCCTGGCTTGTAACAAACGTACCATTTGTGGACAATGGTATCAGTGGGGGTTGGGAGAAAAGGGGAGTGAATAAGAACCTTTGCACCTCCTGCTTAATTCTGTTGGGATTTTAACATTGCTTTTTTTAAAAAGGTTTGGATTAAATGAGTACAAACTAAAATTCCAGCCCAAGTCATCTGTCACTTTCATCACATCCCAAGTGTCAATGTCCTCACAGGATTCCCAGGCCCCTCCCACCAAAGTCGTAGTTGTAAGAAGAGGGTGGCAGGGGTGCGTGGGGAGAGCTGAACTGTGAACGTGAGCTCTTGGGTTTGTTTGGGAATGAAGGAAAGATTGAAATGATAAAAGCATATGGGGCACAAATGTGTACAACAATTTGGGGAGTGGCTTTGTGACGGTGTCACAGGCCTTCAGGTTTGCATCCATGGGCCCAGGACCTTCTGGGCATCAGTGGACAGAGATGGCAGGGGAGCCCTGTCCACAGGCTCCGTCCCAACTTATCAGTAAAATCGGAAAACTGGAATCCACCTGGGCCCCCTGCAGCAGGGGAGTGAGCGACTGTACCATGGGGTCTTTTATAGCAGAAACAAATGTTCCAGTAACAATGACGATTATGGGGAAATACAAACTGCTTCAGATGCTTCTGAAGGTCAGGCGATTCCTGTTAACAGTGGTGTATACAGATACGCTCTGGCTTCAGATATGGCTTAAACCCCAGGGCTTAGAAGGACAGCGAGTTTTTAACCGGCCACAGCTATCCAGGGAGGGGAGAGGGGAGAGAGAAGGCATCAGAAAGAGAAGCCCTGCTTGTTCTAGGAGAGGCCACACCTGCAGCTTCTGGAGGGTGAGAAAGCAGGGCGGAAGCCAGGGCTGGCGAGGGGGAACAGCCCAGAACAGGAAGCCAGGTCCCCACTCCTGAGCCCGGGGCTCTCCTGTGACAGTCAGAGAGATGTCCTCCTTCAGGGGAGGGTGCTGAGTAGGACAGCCAGCCCCAGCCTCCCCCAGGCTACCAGCTGCTCCTGGGACTTCTCCTGCGACTCTCTCTGCTGTGGACTGAATGTGGTGTGCCTGTGTCCCTGGTCCCAGGGTGGTGGCATTGAGAGTGTCTTCAAGAGGAGAGACCTAGGAGGGGAAGTGGTGACTGGGTCATACGCTCTCCTGAAGGCATTAAGATGGGCTGGAAGATTGGGTTTGGTCTTGGAGGTTGGTTCTGGGGAAAGCAGTTGGGATAAAAGAGGGACCCAGGCTTCTCCACACAATCCCACAGGTGTCCTCCCACACTTGTCCTGCCACCACAGTGCCACCTGTCATGGGACACAGTCAACAAGGACCTCACCAGACCCAAGAAGATGGCTCAGTCCATCTTGGACTTTTGACTTTTGAGTCTGTGAGCTAAACAAACCTCTTTTCTCTCAAAGTACTCTGCCTCGGGTATTTTGTTGTAGCAATGGAAAACTGATACTCTGCCAAATGAAGAAATGGTGTGCACCTACATGCCGCACATTGCCACATTTCATGCTAGGAGCCCCTCCCCATCAACCCCCTGTGGCTCCGTTCATGTGCCTCAGTTGACAATGGAGGGTTGTTCCATGGAAGAGCACACCTGACCTGTGGTGTGAATCAGGACTCCAGACCCACTGCTCTGACAATATGGCTAATACCAGCAGAGCAGATGCAGGAGCAGCAGGCTGGCTGGTTCCTCTCACTCCTAGGAACTGTCCCTTTGTTCTCTCCTCAGACATGAAAACCAACCAGTACTGTTCATTTGAAAGAAAGCAAAGGAGGGTAGGGAACTGAAGAGAACTACTAAAAAGAATGTTGAATTATTTATGTATACTATAGTTATGAGTAAGCCTCTCACTATTTTGTGGCAGGGGGTGGGGGTTATTGGGGATTGAACCCAGAGTTACACCCTCAGTCCAATTTTATTTCTTATTTGGAAACAGGGTCTTGCTAGGTTGGTGAGCATCTGGCTACTTGCTGAGGCTGACCTTGAACCTGTGATCCTCCTATCTCAACTTTCTGAATACAGGAATTACAGGCAAGTGCCTCCACTCCCAGATTCATTAAATATTCCTAAGGTTTCTGACACATTTCCTTGAGATAGCATTCATTCTTACAAATCGCAATGATTAGCAAACATTTAAGAGATAAGTATCCCCCTAGAAGAAATAGTTTTGTTGAGTTTGCTGGTTGTTTTTTTTTTTTTTTTTTTTTTTTTTTTTTTTTTTTTTTTTTTTTTTTTTTTTTTTTTTTTTTTTTTTTTTTTTTTTTTTTTAGTACTGGGGATTGAACCCAGAGGCATTCTACCTCTAAGATATACCCTCAGCCCTATTTTTTATTCTTTATTTTGAAACAGGGTCTCACTAAGTTTCGGAGGGTCTCACTAAGTAGCTGAGGCCGCCCATGAACCCAGATCCTCTGGTCTCAATCTCCCAAGTACTGGAATTACAAGTGTGCACCACCACACTCGACTTGTTATTGTTATTTTTATATTCATAAAATACTCAAGGTAGGAATTCCACATCCTTTATCCGCATCCATTCTTTTTACCCAGGTCTCTTTCCTGACCACGAAAACAGCCACCATGCCTCTGGGCCTCTTAGTACCTCTTCCAACGTGGTGTCTGAGATCCCGTAGCCGGTCAGGTGCAGCTGCTGCAATTTCTGATCCAGGGCCTGGAAGAGCCCCTTGAAGCAGGACCTGTCTGCGTCCTTTGGGATGGTGAAGGTCAGCTCGCCCCCACTGCTGTCTCTGAGAAATGCTTGCGGAATGTAGACCTGTATCAAGGATGTGACACGCGCTATGTCATTGGGATCATGGACTTCCAGAACAGAGGGCTGTCAAACAGAAAACAAAGTGAGAAACCAGCCAGGAAAGTCAATCAAACACACACCAATCAACTGATTTCATGCATACCTGTAAGCAATTTATATCCAAATTCTTGGAAACTTGAATGGAATACTGCATTTAATAGGCATTTCAATGACACATTGTATTTTTTCTCTTTCTTCTTGTTTTATTTTTATTTCATTTGGTATTGAGAATTGAACCCAGGGGCATTCTCCAAGCTATAACCCCCAGCCCTTTTTATATTTAATTTTGAAACAGGGCCTTGCTAAGTTGCTGGAGGTCTTGCTAAGTTGCTGAGGTTGGCCTTAAACCTGCGATCTTCCTATCTCAGTCTCCCAAGTACTGGGATTATAGATGTGAGCCACCCACACATAGTATTCTTCTTTTTTAAAATATGAATCTACAGTAATAAATCTGGCAAGGCAGACCCCTGTGCCCATCCTGGTCATGCACACAGCAGCCAGCCTCCAAGGGTCTGTATCCTGAGATGCTGTCCAGGCTCTAGAGGGACCACAGAGGACCCTGGAATCCTAGAGACCAGAGATTGGACCCTAAAAAACAGGGATGAGCTCTTAAAGGGGAGACCAGGGTTCCCACCAGAAGAGGAAAGGAGCCTCTTGGGATGGCAGGATATTCACACTGAATTAGATAGGAGGTAAAGAGAGACTGTGGCCCAGCACTCAAGGGTAGGTTTTCTGAGGGTCACCAAGGATCAGACACAGATATCAAGAGCTAGGAAGTGACCCCTGCACACCCCCCGAGACCATCCACAGCCACCACTGCAGATTCCTGTTAACACTAGGCCATGGTAACTACAGATGTGACCCAGGCTTGGCCTCGCAAGTCCTGACCACACGCGCTGTAACCCCTGCTACTCTGCACCTGCTCAATGGTGAAGTTTTAGTCTCCTAAATAGAGTATTATAGTCAAGAAAATGTTTCTAGAACATGGGCACCATGATACTTTCTGGCAGTGCTTCCTAGTACCTAGCAGACAATCCTGAGCCTGCACATGCTTCCTTCTAGAAGACAAAATGCTAGAGAAAAGTGGGTTCAGAGGCTAGCCCCAACTATTGAGCCCTGGAGTTCAGAGGCTAGCCCTGCTGCTCAGCAACTGCAGGGTTATAAAGCTAGCCCTGCCGCTTAGTTATGGGGGTATAAGGCTAGCCCCTGCTGTTTAGTTGTGGGGTTGTGAGGCAAATCCCTGCTGCTCGGCCCTAAAGTTCAAAGTCTAGCCCTGTTGCCCAGCCATGAGGTTATAAGGCCAGCCTCTGCTGCTTAGTCCTGTGGTTCTGAAGTTAGTTTCTTCTCTCAGCCCTGGAGGTACTTGATTCAGTACCTAGCCATTGCACACAAAAGCCTCCACTTTATTATTACTACTACTACTATTATTATTATATAATTGTCACAAGATATACTAATGCCACAGACCAAACTGGAGCTCCCCCAGGGAACTAAACCGCAACATTACTTACTTGCTTTGTGAGTGTCAGGCTGAGCCCCTGGCCATATGTCTCCTTGAGGCAGAAGGGAGGACCACAGCACCTGAGCCGGCCCTGCTGCAGGACAGCCACTCGGTCACTTAGCATCTCAGCTTCGTCCAGGTGGTGGGTGGTGAAGATGATCGTGCGACCTGGGTCCAAGCACACGGCGTGTCAGACCTATGACAAACGCCCCAAGGGGACCATCTGTTCTTCCTCAGAATGACAGACCCATGACACAATGCAGAAACAACCCCCAGTTTAAATAGGAGAAACAGAAATGCCTACTGTAGAAGATTTAGCCCAAGCCACTTTGCAACTTAGAGGCTCTTGAACTCTTCTTCTACAGTTTCTCCAAAGGTCATGGCTGCTATTTTTACAAATCCTCGGTCCCCACCTGGATGGGGTACACTCTGCTCAACACTAACAGTGAAACAGAGGCACAAAACACAAAGTCCCTGTGTCCAGCAAGACTTAGAATAGGATTGCTGTGTGGACGGAGAGAAGATCCAGAGATGTTTCAAAAGCTAGGGGGGCTTCTCTTCTCTCACCAGACAACTCGCCTGTACTTAGGAGAAGGCTAGTGTCTACAGAAGTTCAGTTGGGTAAGAAAACCATAAATCCCAGGTCAAGATGGAGTAATCTTTAAAAATATTGATGTCTGAAACAGTCGTGGCATATATGGATACCTTTTAGGATCAGGTATCATGTAATCACACACATTTATTCATCTGATCCTTCCCAGGAAGAGACAGGTCCCCAAGCCCAGCAGACAGGGCTGCTTTTAGGGTGTTAAGTTCAAATGTATCATCTATGAATCTCAACATGTTGTCAAGTTTTATTACCTTTCTTTGGGGTAAAAAAGGCTCAGATTTACCTTAGGAGAGCAGAAGCCAGCAAAAGGTAGTTTATTTCAGTTACATAAAAAGGAGATGTAATGACTTTTAGTTTCTACTCTTCCCATTGGCTTACATTGAGCCCCAGTGAACTGCTCTATCAAATAGAATTAACTGTATTGCCTGACTTTGATTGCAAAAGCAAACCTTCAAAGAAATGAGGCTGAACATGTTTTTAGCTCTTTTCGTTTTTATATTTTTCAAAAAAAGAGAAAGATTAAAAGAGGCGGATTCTACTTCATTTTTAAAAATCCAGCTAGGAAAAAAAGAGAGAAAGAAATGTAAACCCAAGGGCAGCAGAGAGTGGGGTCCACAGAGACCAGCTCTTGATATAGAAGTACACCAAAGAAGAGAACAACTTCTTTGACCTTTAGTCTTTGATGCTAAAAAAAAAAAAAAAAAAAAAATGTGGCCAAGGCCAACTCCTGACCTGGGATCAGAGACAGGTAAGATACTTTATTATTGCCATGAAGTTCAAATGTTATGGTCCCACACAATGAAGTAGTCTGAGAATGAAGTCTACTGAAATCTAAATCCCAAAGAGAAGCAAAGAGCAGAATAGTGGTCGACGGGGTTGGAGGAGAGGAAGAGGAATGGGAAGATATTGGCTAAATGTTTCAGGACAAAGTTTCAGGATTGTGGAAAGAAACAGACCAAATAATGTTATGGGCGTATATGAATGTGTCACTAGGAATCTCACTATCGTGCACCTGGAGGAAGGAGGTGGGGGAGAGAGAAACACACCAAGTGATTTTGTGTGCATGTATGAATCTAGCACAGTGGATCTCACTCTGATGTGTGATTTTAATGCAAGCATAGAAAGCTTATTTAAAAGTTTCTGTTATGAAAGATGAATAAATTCTGGAGGTCTACTGTACGGTATGGTGACTATAGCCAACTCATGTATACATGAAGACTTCTAAGAAATGAAGCCTTACATGTTCTTATCACACACAAGAGCTTATGAAGTTTTGGACATGTTAATTAGCTTGACTTCATCATATAATGATGTTTTCATACTTATATATAGTTATATTTCTTATATATATGCAATAGATATAGGCAATCTGCCTTTGTCAACTATAACTTAATAAAGCTTGGAAAGTAAATTAGATTATTAGATGTGAATAGCATTTATTAACATAAATGTTTGATCCGTGACAGTTCTTTGGTGATCGTTAGGGTAACCTGAGACACACCCTAAATCTGGAAACACAACATTATTCTTCTGCTTTCCCCCCAAGACTATAGTTTCACACCTGATTCACACGGTGTATTCTACCCCCTTTCCTTTGAAGGCATGCTTTTCACACTCACCGTCTCTCCTATTTCAGCATTAATAATGAGAACCTGTCATGGATGGAGCACCCCCATATCAGATATTGAGCTGCACACTTTCACATTCAATATCTTTTGCTTCTTGCAAAATCCTATGATATCATGCAATTCGCTCCATTTGCAAATGGGAAAACTCACAAGAACAGGGCTGCTTTTCCAGGGTCACTTGGAAAATATAGAGCAAGCCCTGAATCCAGTGCAAGAATTTAGTTGTGAAGTTCCAACTTGCTCTGGTATAATTTGCTTCTTTATCGATCTTCTCATGAGAGGCCAGAAGCCCAGCACCAGGGCTGATCAAGAGATCATACAACCACCACTGGGTAAGAAGCACAAACCCAAACCCCCAGAAGGCTAAGAACCCAACACACTGCTGTTTAGACAAAAGAAGCTTTTGCTATTCATAGGATAACATTCGTTTTCTACAGTCTTAGATCTATTTCACAGAGCTACTCCAGGGATCAGAAGGTTTGGGCTGCATCTAGAAATGTCTATACACTTTGATTTTTAGAGACACATTCTTCTCTCCATACTACCTGTCTCATCTGCTTACACCCTCTTGATTTCACACTTCAATTAATGCAGGGACAATTCCAAAGCAGTTTCCCAAAGACCAAAATCATGGCTAACCAATGAAGAAAAGTGAGAAAATATCTAATTACAACAGGATTTGAAGAAAACTGTCTTTCTCTCAGACATACCACATCTGCTTTTCTGTCTAAAGTGATATTTACGCTGATTCTGTCAGCTACACCTTCAAGAGTCTATTTTTGATTTTTAAAATGAACACGAGCAGTGGACTTTCATTATCTAATTTGTATAACAGTCACATGTGTACAAGCAGTTCAATCTATCTATCTATTTATCATCTCCCACTCAAGGTAACAGGGAAATTATGAGTACAATCTAAATTGAACTCATCTTAAAATTTGATCAGTGCCTTTTTTATTTTTTGTGGTACTGGGGATTGAACCTAGAGGCTCTCTACCTTTGAGCTATACTTCCAGCCCTATGTTATTCTTTATTTTGAAATAGGGCCTCATTATATTGCTGAGAGGCTAAGTTGCAGAGGCTGGCCTTAAACCTGAGATCCCCCTGTTTCAGCCTCTCAAGTACTGGAATTACAGATGTGTTCCACCATGCCCATCTGGATCAGCTCCTATGAGTGGCATTCAGTGTCTTGCACAGAAGGTTTATGTTTCCTCCTTTCTGTCCTGTCTGTTTTGCCCCAAAAAGCACTTAGGGAAATGGAGCACGGAGACTTGGGGAAGAGTGAAGATCATTAAGCACCATGTTGCCAGCCTCCTCTGGCCTCTCGGTTCTGATGGAGATCACATGGTGCTGTGCACCTCACCACCTTAGCATCTGTAGGTTGTACAGGGTCAAATCCAAAAGGGTCAGGTCTCAGAGTGCAGAGTGCCCCCAGGCCATCTTCACCTCATCTCAGGTCCCACAACCACAGACCCTTTCATCTTCCCTGGCTTCTAGCCGGATAGCTCCAAGTCTCCCACACCATCCTGCTGTGGCAGCATCTCTAACAAGCTGCCTCCTATCCAGTGCTGAAGCCACGGGCCTGGGGAAGTGCTGGGATACCATTATGGGCCCAGCCTCCCACTCAGCCTCATGGACTGGAATAGGGTTGCACCAGAGCTGAGGACCCAGTACCGTCCACCAAATCACACTTCTCTCAGGCCAACCCAAAGCCTAGAAGGGAACCAAAAGCTACAGATTTCTGTTTGACTTCACTGATTCCTTCTGTGTCTTCTCCTTCCATATATCCTCTAAATCTATAGGACAGAAAGGAGCAGGACTGTGCCTCCTTTGAGGATTTTTCTTCTTTTTCATTCTAGTCCATGGTGAGGCCTCAGTGACAGACTGGAGCATCTTTTCTACTCTAAGAGAGAAATGCCTGAGTGGAGACTTCAGACCAAAACAGAAGATGGTCCTATGCTCAAAATGCAAAAGCAACAAAACAAACATTTTATAGGAGTCTATTAATCTTGATTCTGAAGCTTCTACACTATCTTACAGCACCAAGATATGCTTCACTATTGCCTATGTTAATTTCCAAACAAGAATGTTTCTATAGAAAATATCTCTAGCAATGGCATCCTTGCTGTCTGCTGCAGAAGAAATCACAAGTTAGAAATTACTAACTGCCCGTCCAATGGCCTCAACTGGAAAGAAGCAATAATAGATGGGGAAATACAGACACTCTAAACCAGAGACACGAGTTTCTCCTTCATTTGGTGAATTCTCTTCATAGCTGCATGCTCATCACGTTCCATTTCTGTATGCCTCTATTTTCCCATCTGAGAGAAGTTGGTGCTATGGATTGGAACTTAAATGTCCCCCAGAGTGCCATGCATTGAGGCTTGGTCCCCAGACTCTGATGCTACTGGGAAGTGGTGACACCTTTAGCGGTGGAGTCTAGTAGGAGGAAGTGGCATCAGTGGGCACATGCATTGAAGAGGACACTGGGACACCGGCCCTCTTATGTCTCTCTCTTTGCTTCCAGGCACCATCAGTCAATTGCCTTGCTTTATCATGTGCTCTCACCACCATGTTCTGTGCCACCACAGGCCCAACGCAACGGGGCCAGATGACCATGGACAGAAGTCTGTGACACCATGAGCCAAATCAGACCTTTTCTCCTTATGCTGATTTTCTCAGGTATTCCCCACAGCAATAGAAAGCTACTGACACATGAGAGTTTGTCCTTGATGCACTCTGAACGCCTCTTCTAATCATCTGGGCTTCCAGAATGCAATGCAACATGAACAAAGAAAATGTCGATTAAAATCGCATGGGATTATGCTAATTGATGATGTCCTTGTTAATATTGAGCTAAGAGGGCAAACACAAAGCAAGTATTCTGAACACTCTAGTGCTAGTATCTAACAAACATATCTTAAAAATCTTCTGAAGATTGTATTTGTTTCAGAAAGGCTAATGTATCCTCGTTGGAATATGACTTAGTACTTCATTCAATAGCTGTCCTTTCCCTGAGCTTTCAACACTGTGAGAGACAAAGTGGAATAATGCCCAGCTCCTACCTTCCCGGTACTTGAGCAAAATGTCCCAGAGACTGCGACGAGAGCAAGGGTCCACCCCACTGGTGGGTTCATCCAGAACCACCGTCTTTGATGTGCCCAGGAAAGCAATGCCAATGGAGAGTTTCCTTTTCATGCCTCCGGATAGGGCTCGCGTTGGTTTGTGCTGATGCTGAGATAATCCCACGTCTTCAAGAGTTCTGAAATAAGAATTAAAGAGAGGACTTCACTCTTCTCCCTCCACCTGAAAGCTGTGCTCTGAACGTCACTCTGTGTCTAATGACTTATAGTGGGCAGGCTCTTTATGAAGCACAGATACCAGATATGTCAAAGGTGCTTGGATGTTACCTGTGCATCTGAACCTTAGCATGATATCACACTTTTGATGCACAGATGATTCCATTTCGATGGACTCAGTATGGTGATGGCCCATGCTTCCTGTCAAACACCATGCTTGAAAAGTTCTTTGAATGTCTCTTTCCTGGAGAAGCATCTGTTCATTTCACTCAAACCTCCCTCAAGGATGGGACCTGCATCCCCTTGATCCAGCATGGAGTACAGTACGGTACCACTGGCATGGTCAGAAGAAGCAAGTCTCCAGGGTTCACCAGAAAAGGTCTTCAACTCTCTGGCCCACTCCACACTAAGTTTGTATGCCCCCGAGCTCCAGGGCATGGCCACATGCAAAGTATGAATCATCAACTGCCATGAATGTAAGAATAAGCCTCTTGTCCTCTCAGGGACCTTTCAATCTTGAGATCTCAAGATGTCATACCTACCACAAAGACATCCATGTATGAAGCCTCAACCCCACCACCTCTTTGTCTACCCTCTTTTCTCACAAATAGCTGCCCTTTATCCCTCACCATCTCTGTGCCCTATAAACCCCACATGAATACCTAAGTCTCCACCCTACATACCTCATCACCTACTTTAAGTCTTACTCATTGTTAAAGACCCAGATTAAACAATGCCCCCTGAATCCTTCCGCTGACCATCAGACCAAGTGGGCTTCCTCCCCACTGAGCTTCAGGCATGCTTATCACATCCTGATTCCAACAATTAATGGGCCTTTCTGAACTCAGGGAGATGGTCAGGCTGCACAGATGCTGGGGAGTCACAAAGATTCCACCCAGTTGAGATTCCAGAGTACTAAGCAGAGTCTTTAGAAAATCTCAAGGACTTTCTGGCAATGATGACTGAGTAAGTTTTCCGTATCTGCTTCCATGATTTATATACTTTCCATCCTAAACCCAAAAGAGCTCGGGTCAGCTTCCCAGCATCTCATTTTCAGTCTATGCATTTTATGTTTTAGTGCGGGTCTCAGAGTGTCCTTTCTGCTGGATGAATCTTAACCAGCGTAGCAGTACTGTATGCCCTTGCTTCCATGTGCATCCATTGATGGCCACAGCCCAGCTGGAAAGAGGATGATAGATGGTTCAGTTTCAACAGGTTCCTGCCTGGACCCTACAATCTTCCAACACTTCCCCACCAAGAAGACTCCCACATGACAGCCATGTGACTCTATCAAGGACACCCTGGACACTAAGCAGAGGTCAGTAGAGCAGACAGACCAGAAAACCAGTCGGTAAAATGTCAAACATCCCCTGACGTGCATGTTCTGGTTACATCTGTTAAGTTAAGCCACATCCCTCACCTCCGTCTCTTTTGTGGACACCACTTGGAATGCCCCGAGTACCACTGGGCGGTCCCACATGCCACTCACAGCACACCCCAGCCAGGCTGAAAGCCCACCTGCTCTTGTACCTGGCCTGTGATTCAGCAGTGGTTTTGACCTCTGCCACCTTGTTCCTGCATCTGTCGTCTATCACAGCACCACCACTACACAGGTGCTGGACCAGCTGTGAGCAAACGGAGGGTGTTTCTGTAACGTAATGCAGGCAAGGAGGCTGTGCCTTGCTTCTGCCATCCTTATGTCACAGTTAACACCAGTACTTCATGCTGCATTGTTGCTTCTGTTTTGGTGGAAACCTGTTTTCCTGGTACATTAATTTTAACATATTAATATATTTGGGGGTCAAGTTTACTCATCTTTTTTTTCCCTCTTATTTAATTTGTGAAACTAAGAGTGATGGGCAGTTGTGATGGGGCAGAGGAAGTAAGGATGAAACTATTTCATTCATGTGTATTTTATAAATTCTTGCAAGATTGCACAAAGGGTCTATAAGTGCTGGGTGAATGCGGTGTGGATTTGGGAAGTGGGGCAGCCACAAAGCACAGATGTTCTCCTGAAGATCAGAGTCCTGGGGAGAATAAACTAAGACACAAGGAAAGAAATGTGACAAAAGGAAAATAAGATGCTCTGGGAAACTCACAAGAGACTGTGAGTCGTGGGTCTTAGGGAAGTCCACCTTGAAATAGAATCTTCTAGTCACATCACAATACAGTATAATATAATAATGAATTTTATGAGTTGAAGAATACCGTGTAATGATTTCATAAACTCTTTCCCACAGAAGGAATGCCAGTAACTTTAATTTTAAAAAAATTAGCACTACATATGGCTAATCATAATTAACATTTATTGCACAAGTATCATGTACTAGACACTGTTTTAAGTGCTTTTTATTATTATTATTATTTTGTACTGGGTATTGAAGACAGAGACATTCTACCTCCAAGCTCTACCCCCAGCTTTTTTGTTGTTGATGTTGTTTTTAAGAAAACAAGATCTTGTTACATTGCTGACGCTGGCCTGACATCTGCAATCCTCCTATCTCAGCCTCCCAAGTACTGAGATTACACCACCACACCAGGCTATTTTAAGTGTTTTGTCCTGTTTGAATTAATATACTCCACACAACCTTCTAACAAGGTTCTTCCTGCTATTGGAACCACATGATAGTTAAGAAATCCAAGACAGACACAGAACATAATTAGAAAGCTCTCCAAGACAATGGTAGAGCTGGACTCAAACGCAGCAGCCATTGCCACTGCAGCAGGCTGGCACCTGCTGAGCCACTAAGACGCCCACTGGATACACCTGCTCACCACCTCCTTCCTCCATGGCCTGGGGCTTTCCCAAGGACAAGACATTTATCACATTATGTTTATCATGGAGTCTGACGATATTGACTTGTACTCACAGCGTATCAGTTAATATAATATTATTAACAGCAATGAAGGTCAAAGAATTTGATTTGTTCTCTAGGGAGGGACATATTGCTAGGACTCTGAGCCACTGAGCTGATGTCTGGGAAGAGTAAAATCATGTCTGGACCACTTTTCTTGGGGCAGCAAGAGGAATTTGTTTAAAGTCCAGTCATTTCTCTCCTGCTGGGTTGTGGACATGGTTCAGATGCTTACATCAAATGCAGCAGTTAGAGAAGAAAACAACTTACAAACATTGGGCAAATATTTTTATTTGTTAATTTTTATTTAATTAAGTCCAAGGCAATATAGGACTAGTATTTGTCTGGTTATTAGTCTGTAATGTGCCAAAAGGCAGTAATAACTTCTACAAATCTAGATTTCTGATTCCTTCTCATAAAGAAAAGAAAATTCTTTAAATGAGAGCATTGGTAGGCAACAGGGAAAGCAGGAAAAGGCTTTTTCTCATATTAAGTTTCAATTATCTACTGGAGAATGTGTCTTAGATGCTTCTCTTCAATCATCTATTCATTTATTCAACAAATCTTTACTGAATCCCTACAATGCACGGCACCTGCCACCTGCCAGGCTAGAAAAAATAAACCAAATCTTGTCTCTGGTTCAAGGAACTCAAAGTGTAGAGAGGAAGTCAGACAAGAAGTTATTATAAAAGATAAGGAAGGTAATGGTAAAATCCCAGGTGTTCTGGGAATTCCCTCTGACTTCCGACAAAGTAATAAAAAAAACTGAGCTGGATGATGGTGGGATTTGGTGAGGTGGGGATGTTGGAAGAATGTATTCCAGAAAAAAAGGTGCAAAGCATTTCCCAGGATTTGGGGGAAATGACTTCTTCAAGGCACACAAAGATTCTGTTCTTGAAGTGCAGGGAAGACTACACAATGATGTTGGTAAGACAGGAGAGATGGGCTTGAGGCAGCACGCCCCCAGCAGAAATCCTCTTGTATGACAGGGGCTTTTCTTTCACTGGGCTGGACATGGGGGGAGGGTGACTCATTGCATCTCCCTCTGACCTTCAGGACACCTGACCTAACCCCCAGCCTCACAAGTCATTAGGGTATATCACCCCTGCCTGTGCTGTCCCTGTCATCTGCCCTGGATGCTGCTCCTTTCTCTAGTCCTACTCTCATCTCTATTTGGGGGGCTTTAATGCAGTGTAGGGCACCCTCCTTCCACCTTCTCCAACCCCAATTATACCCTAGACCTTGACATTCAGTAACCCCAGCTCCTCCCATCTCAGTTCTGTGCTTCCTCTTCTGACCACATCTGTTCTTTCAGCTCCTCTCTGCACTCAGCAACCACTGATCCCCACAAAAATCAATCTTTTATTGTTCTCCATTCCCTTGAGTCCCTTCCTCCCTTCTCCTCTAAGTTTTAAGCCCATGAGCATTCCTATAGACATTTCTTTGCATGCACTCTTAATCAGAAACAATATGAAGGCTGAACACAGAGCCCCACCCCCTCTGCCTTGCCTCTGCTACCTCACCTGAACGCACTGTACTCTGCTCTCAGGAAAGCCCACCCCTCCCTCGCTTCTCTTCTAGGTCCCGTTCTGGTCCTGTATAATCGAGGTTCTAGTAGGCTTCTCTTAGCACACCACAGTTATCCATTCTCTAGGAGACCCCTCTCGGTGGTCTCTAGGTCCATTGCCATGGTTTCAGTCTTTGAAGCATCCTTCTCTTGACCTCACTTTTCCATCTTGACACCATCCTATCCCTATACTCCCTTTTGAAGGCAACTCCCAGGAAAATGTGCTGATGCTGATTTTTCTCCTTCCCTTCTCTCTAACTGAATCCAGTAAGATTGTCGTCCCCAGCATGTTACTAAAATTGCTCTTCTAGGGATCGCCAATGACCTCTGCATGCTAACCTGAAGGTCATTTCTTAGGCTTCACTGTACTTCACTGCCACCCACCACCCCAGGGGACCTCCACACTGCCTGCCTTCCTCTTCTCTGGTTCTCTCTGGCCTCCTTCCCAGTCCTCCTCATTTCCTCATCCTCCTCATCTCCAGCTCATCTTCATGTCCAGGCTCAATCCATGATCATCTCTCCATCACATCTGCACATGCTCTCATTGATCGCATTATGGCCAAACCAATCTGCCTCCAACTGGAGTTCTACGGCATATGCCAGAACTCTAAGTGACAAAATTAACTACATAATAACACCTCATTGACTCAAAGGCCCACCCTGATCCTCTCCTGACTACTCTTATTTTCTCTCGGCCCAAGTAACAGCAAAAAAGTAATGATCCATCTCTTGACAAATGTTCACTCTAAAGATTCTATGAAGGATGCTACTCCCTTGAATTTACGTTTTAATGAAACTGCACCTTAGGAAAATGTGCCTCAGGACACTAAAAGAAGCCTGTTGGTTCTAAATCAGATGTTTTCAGTTTTCCCTTCTGCTAATTGAGAGTGACTGTCCTAAAACATGATCTCATTCTGATTGCTTTTGCACAAATTGGCTTTGTTGCTAGGTAACCTGCTGTGAATTGATAACCATTAGGGTTGCCTGGCACCCAAATCAAAAGATGAAGCCTCTGTAGCATTGTTAGGTGCTTGATTTAAGTCCCCAGTCACAGTCACAATGGTGTTTACTGTGGATCAGGGTAGACACAATTATTTAAATTAAAATAAGTGACCAATTACTATTTAATAGGAGAAATTCAGTTGTACATAGCCAGTTTGCTATTTTGTAATATGTAGTCTCCATGCTGCCTAGCCATTTCTTACTAAGGACCCACGCACATTTAAGATAGCCTTAAATGGTCCACAGTGAATGTCTCCCCTGTACATTCAAGAGTCCACTGTCATTGGTATTATTACTATCAACAGTCACTATCTAAAGACACCATGAGATACAAACCAGCCCTCCTTGCAGCAAAGAAGGTCCTCTTAGCATGCTAACAAGGTGAACTTTGAGAGAGGAGGGAGGGAAGAAAGAACTATTTAAGGAAACGCCACGGTACTATATATCACATATCACAATGGCTCCTGTCCCTTGAGAACTTTTTCCATGACTCTGGATTCAATTTGCATTTGACCCTCATAGCGTGATCATCCACCCAGAGAGAGATTAGATCCGTTTTGCGTATAGACTGTATCATGGATGGTGTCTCGGCACCCATCTCAACTTGAGGTCATCCAAACAAATACTGACCCTTTCCCAGTGTGAAAGCATGTGACTGGCACAGCCAAGCACTCTGGAGAAGCAGGGTGTCACTTCCAGTGCTGCTCCCCGCTGAAGAGACCACCAGGGACCTGTGTGCAGCTGCTTCTCGATGCTCTGCACTCACCCTGGCCCCTGAGCAATATGTCTCCACCATATTCTTGGTTTGTCATGTTACTTTACTTCTAACAAAAAAATTTCCATAATACTTCCAAACTCTGCCCTCTAGAATCCCACATGTGCAACCAGACACATCTCTACCTGATTTCACTCAGGTTGGACACCTTCAGAGATGGATGCTCTGGAGCAGGTTCTAGAATGAGCCAGGGTGCCATCAGCCCCCCATGAGCCCCACTGCAGTGCCAGAGAGCCCACCTGCCCCGCCTGCCATGGCCACGAGAGAGGGCATTTTTAAGCAACTGTCACCTGCATTCACTAGACCCAGGAAGAACAACCAGTGATGAATCACCTCCACATCTCAGACCCTGGGGCCCTGCTGAGGGAAGTCCACATCCCAGTCCCAGCAGCAGTGCTAGAAATGTGCAAGGGAGCCCCCCCCCCCGTGCCCCAGCAAGAACCATCTCCCAGCGGCCTCCACACTCACATGCTACAGCCAAGGAAATACGGTAGAGTACACTGGCATCCAAGAGTTCTCAGGCAAATCCTCACATCCCATATAAGTGCATGGACCAGGCTCCCTGAGCTTCAGCTGCCTCGTCTGTACACTGGACACAGGCCTCCCCATCTCCCAAGGCAGGAGAGAGACAATGGAGGAGCCCATACACCATGTGGTCACCTTCCACAGACATGCCCGGGTTTCACTGGCCTACCTTTCCTCAAATCCCTCTGCCCATGTCTGCAAAGCTGATCTTCTCCATCAACACTTCCTGCCACCTGCTCTCCCTGGACCATTGCCAGAGCTGCCAATGCACCCCTTCTTTCAGCCCAGGCTCCAGTCCTGTTGGAGTCCAACGGAGATTATCCTCCACGGTCTGTGGTGGCCCATGACAGTGCAATTTATATTCTTGTGCCTGTTATCCCAGATATATTATAAGCCCTCCTTCTTCTTGTGCTAGGAGTGATGCAGGAGCAAACAATGAGGGGCATGGACTTTCTAGTCCTGTCTCCCCTGTGACCAAGGCCTCTGCTGTGCTGTACCAAGACTACCTATCAGATCTCAGGCCAACCACGATGCCCTGCTCATCAAAACTTCCCTACTCTAACTCCTTACCATGAATACTAAGCTCTTTAAAACTAGTTCTCCTGCCTGCCTTTGCATTCTTTTCTATTTCAGAGCACTTATAGGAACTCTTAGCTCCAGATGCATAAAACTTCGACCAGCAGCTTATTTACACTTTCCTGCCTTTGCACAGCTCTTCTCCACTTCAAACTAAACAAACACAGTGTCTTTGCTGAAATGCCTTCTATGATATTCCCAGGGCTACCAGATACATCATGATTCCATGGTTGAGAACCACTTGCTCATTTTTTTCTTCTCATAAATACAGACACAGATGATGATTTTTAACATGTCCCTTTCTACATCTTCACTTACACAACTAGGCAGAAGCAGGAGGAGCAAAGAGGTGACTGTTTACTAACTTGTCGACTTGCTGCTGAAGCTCCTTCTTGGTCCACCGTGGCGCCTTTATGGATGCAAAGAGCAGGAGATGTTCTCGGACAGTGAGGTTGGCCAACAGGACATCCTGCTGAGGACACACCCCCAGCTCCTCTCTGACCCTGGACAGGTCTGTCTGCAGGTTCTTGCCGTTGATGATGATGGTTCCAGAAGTGGGAGGGTAGAGCCCTGTCAACATGGATCTGCCAGAGAAAATAAATTAGCACAGAAAATACATGCTGCTGAGACTGAACACGAGGGACTCGCTGACTCCCAGGTGACTCGTGCAGACCAGGAAAAACACACACCTCTGGTGAACAGTTTCTACACCATCAGAGAAAAGCTATCAGGGGACATTGGCCGGTTAATCTCAGAAAAGTGAGCATATGCTAAAGTCATTCTCCCACATGATATACTGGGATCACAGACCACTACAGTTGCATCAGACTTTCAGATGAAAATTTGACTTTATTGGTTTAGAGGAGGAAAGAGCCTAAAGAAATAACATATTTACCCAAGTTCTCAAAATCAGATCAAAGCAAACCGAAATGCCAACCCAAGCTTCGAATCTGTGGCCAGTGTTCCTTCTGCTCCCTCCCCTTGGGCTATCCACTCTACCAAAACCGTAAGAACGCAAGTGACTGTCACCCAATACTCTTCTGACCTCACCAGAAGAAGCCTGAGCACTGGCGTTAGCTTCCTTGTTTCAAAAAGTTCGTTATTTACCTTTTAAACTGTTTTCTTATTTCCCAAAATTAAACAGACACCCAGCATAGGGCCTATCAAATCCACTCCTAAGTACTTATGCAGGAGAAATTAAAATACACACCAGTACAAAGATATGCTCCTGATTATCCATAGCAGCTATGCTCATAATCACTAAAAACTGGGAATAGCCTCCAAAACCACCAACATAAAAATATGACCAGGCTGTAAAGCATCTATATAGTGGAAAACGACTCAGCGACCACACAGACCAAGATGGTGATGGAACACAGCCACCGTGAATGGGCTAAGCAAACAGCGACCAGGCACACTTCCATTCCCATGAGATTCTCGAGTGAGCAAACCAATGTATGGTGACCAACAGCAGATCCATGGTCACGTGGAGGCCAGGACCAAAGAAGGACACGGATAATTTTGCACCAGGATTAAATGTTTCTATTTTCGTAAGGTACTGGTTCCAGCATTAACCAAACATGTCAAAATTCTTTGTGCTGCACACTTAAACACACTGCTCACTACACATAATTACTCCTCAGTAAACTTGATTAGCAACTCCTTGCTACAGTGTTTTCAAACCTACTTTGGGAGTGCTATAGAATTGTTTATACAACTGATTCTCAGTATCCTTAGGTGTTCTTGAACCTCTCCCTCCAGTGGATACCAAAATTCTCAGATGCTCAAATCCAGTATATTAAAATGGCATAAGATTTGCATATAACCTACTTATTCCTCCCATATCCTCTAAATCGCATTTAGATAGCTTATAATACCTAACACAATGTAAATGGTTTGTAAATAGTCACCATACTACGGTGCTTAGGGAATAATGACAAGAAATAAAAGTCTGAACATGTTCAGTACAGACACAATGTTTTCTCAATTATTTTTCATCCATGGTGGGTTGAATTTGTGAATGTGCAACCCATGGACCTGGGAGGCAGCTGTACATGTTCTGTCTCATAGATTTTTGTTTTAAATGGTGAAGACACAGTTCATTGATGCACCTCTTAAATTCTCATCTAAGCGGTGCCAGAGCTTAGGATAAAGCAGTTAGGATAACTCAAAATTTACTTCAAATGTACGCCAAAAGTAACACAGTCAGCAAACCTTGACACATCAAGAAATTCCAAATTTAATTCTCACCATTATGCTAAACAAGCACTCCAAGTTTTCCCTGTAAGACATGCATTAATAAAACCTGGATGTGGAATACTATTCTCCTGAGTAATTTTAAGTCGTACCTTCTCACTTCTCAAATTGTAAACACACACACACACACACACACACACACACACAGAGCCACTGAGAGCTTTCTCAGTCCTGTAATAGCAGCATCCAAGAAAAAAAAAGAAAAATATCCCATACTTTTTCTTTCAAACTGTTTCCAATATGGGATTTCTGAAGCTTTATGTATACTATTTTTCTAACTTCCTTGGGAAGTAAGAGCAAAACAAAGTCCTTTTTATTGTTTTCAATAATCATATGCTAGTTCTATATATTGAGTGACAAAAAAGAGCAAAGAGACAGTGATTTTTTCAAATGAGATTTTCCATGATTTTGGTGGGTTACCTTTAAACACCTGCCAGTTCTACAACTAGCTCACAGCCACTTACTATCTCTCTGGGGACATGTGACTGGGTTCTTTAACCAAGCCATGGGATCCGAGACCAAAAATCAAGCCTTAGCAACAAAACAAACCAAAAGCAGAACATGAACAAAACAGGTGTTCCCCAAAACTGCAAATCTCCTTCTGCTAATCTTCCAATAGATAAGCAAGCAAAAGGACACTAGTAAGTATCAACGGGCTTTCAAAGACTAAAGTAAAACATGAAAGACTATAAGAAACATAAGAAGAACTAAAAAATTTTAAAACCATTCGTACATCTCTCCCTAGATTCTCTCCATAGATTCTATGCCTAAAATGTAATAGTGGGATTGAAGACACAGGGTGGCTTGGGAGAGGCGGCTATCTCTTATTTCCTGTGTCATTAAACACTCTTCTAAGACTCAAAAAAAAAGACAGAGAGAGAGAGAAAGAAGCATATCAAGCCTGTATCTCTGGAAAACTAGTATCCTGAGAAGGAAAAGCAGGTATGACGGGACGCACATGATGGTGGTTTTCCCTGCACCATTGGTGCCCAGCAGGGCGGTGATCTGTCCGCTGTGGAAGGACAGGGTGAGGTCTTGGACAGCTGGCTTGGAGCCCCGGTGCTCCTTGGTCACAGACACCAGCACAGCTCCTGAGGGGCCTCCTGCAGGCTCTTCTCTGTTCTTCTGTGATGACCCTGTGGTGAAGATGCGAATCTGTGAAAGGATTTCAAATGCTTCCAAGAGAGCATTTGCACTGATTCATTGATTTCTCTGGAATTGAGTCTGAACTCTGTGAAACAGGCAAAGCAGTTCAAAAATCTGTGTCTAGCCAGCTGTGGTGGGGCACACCTGTAATCCCAGTACTTGGGAAGCAGAGACAAGAGGATCACGGGTTCGCAACCAGTCTCAGCAACTTAGTGAGGCCCTCCACAATTTAATGCGACTCTGTTTCAAAATGAAATATTAAAACGTGGGCATGTGGCTCAGAAGTAGTATGCCCCTGGAATCCCCAATACCACCCAAAAAAATAAAAATAATCTGTGTCCGAAGCAAGAGTGACAGTATATAATGGCAGAAAATAAGTAAAAACATGGATAACAAAGTGTTGAACCCTTATGCTAATTGAATCAATTTGAAAATAAATAAATAAAATAGAAATGAAGACACATGCATGTATTTATGTTGATGCAGAGACAAAAACAATAGGCAAATTAGTTATGCACCAAAACAGGTCAATAGGAAATACCCTCCTGAAGGGAGAGCTGGTAGGTGGTGGTAGATGTTTTCCTCATTTTCTCAAAGATTTAGCTTTGATTTGTTTAATTGGGAAAAATTCTCCTTCCAATACGCATGTATCGTATATAACCACCATGACAGGAGTTTGCTAGTCCATGGTGGTACTTCTATACATACATGCAGGGTCCCTCCGTGTGGTCCTTCTGCAGAAGTGCAGGAATGGACTGCGGATGGAATACAGAGAGGAACAGTCCTGCCTTTGTCTCACAAGAATGTTTTAGTGGCCTTCACATATTCCTCATGTGTAAGCAGAACGGATACTCTCTCACAGAAGCACTGGGCAAGCCAGCATTCATGAAAACACTTTGAAAAATCCTAAGGTTGTCTGTCACACCTGGTAGCTGCCTACCTTTGCTCTTATTTTTTTAACACATATTCCTTTTTGGAATGATACTTTAATTTTATTAAACTGTTACGTACATACAATACATAGAGGGGAGCACTCTTAGTAATAGGTAGTGTGACTCTTCTGAGGCTAGTGGACTTAGACTAAGCATTACCAAGTAATGCCTTGGGATTTGGCCCTGTTTACACATTCTAAACTGATTCTCAGCCCAAGGGAGCCTGAAAGTGAGTCTCTGGTCCTCAGTACCAGTGATAGGGGTTCATCAGAAAGGAAAATAAAAAATCAGACCCCCCCCAAAAGATGCACTCAACAGTGCTACTCCTTCCAAACCTTTATTGCTGAAATTTTCATTGGAGAAAAAGAGAGTAGGACTCAAAGACTGCCTCTGCTTCTCCAGAAAGCCACACACACTCTTCCAGTATGACACGGTGAAGGGGAAGTACCAAGGTTTCCTTAAGCCAAAAGTTCCTAAAAAATAAACTGCTATTAAAACCAGTATAGTCTTTTTCCACATAGATGAAGACTCCAAAATAGATTATCTTAACCAATTAATGTGAAATGTTATTTCATGCTAATACTTTTTTTTAATTGGTGCATTGTAATCATACATCTTTGTTAGGTACAAGCTGGTAAAGGCATACATGCACACATTTCTCATTTAACCCTTCCCCAAGTATACATCCCATAGCCAAATCAGTGATTCAGTGATGCCCCATAAATAGCACAGTAGCTTTGAGGAGAACCCTAAGTCTTCCCCTGGAACCCTTCACATCCAGCTCCCCCATGAGGCCTTGGGATCTGTTCAATAGACCTTTTTGAATAATGACTGACTATTCCCCAAGTCTTGCTCCTGCCCCACATTGCCATTTTATTTTTTTTTTATTGCTCATCTTTTGCCTATCTTTGATGTTTGCATGGATTTCTAGATAAGTGCATGAGAGAATAAATCAATTAAAACTCCCACAAAGAATAATAATTCATAAAGTGAACATTTCCATATGAAGCCTATCAACATTCTTCAAACGTGTTCTCCAAATTCATTTCAGTCCATTTAGCCATCGCTTTGCCCTCATTACATGTCGAAAGGAAAGAAGATTTAATTATTAACACTTCCCAATTTTCTTTAATGCATCCATTCTAGATTAAATTTGATGAGTGCTACTTACCTACAGGCCTAAACTCTGCAAGTGATTAGGTAGAAAAAGGCCTATGTAAAGACTACTTTAGCATTGTGACCATCCAGTAAAAGACAGAGAGGCTACAGCTTACACACTCTAAACAGAAAAGGATGTCCCCATACTCAAAGGGAATGGGTGCAGAGTTGGTACTGGGTCTACTGTCTATGGTTGGCTATAGTTGACTCAAAACCCATATGTTGAAGTCCTGGTCCCCAATATTTCAGAATGAGACTGCATTTGGAAAGATGGTCTTTCTTAATAGTCCTTAAAGAGGTAGCTAATGCAAAATGAGATCAAAGGGCACACAGGCACACACAGAAGGAAGACTGTGTGAGAACACATGGAGAAGGCAGCCATCTAAGAGCCAAGGAGAGAGAAACCAACCCTGCTGACACCCAGAACTCTGAGACAGCACTTATGTTGTTGAAGCCCCTCCCCACCCCCAGGGCTGTGATGTTTTTTATGGCAAGCTAGAAAATTGTTGCAGGCAAGGTGTTCTCAAAGACGCTTGCAAACTAAGTATCATCCCTTTGTAGGAGTAGGATGGGTCCCTTCCACATAATGAGGTCACACCCCAGCAGCATTCCACTGGCTCCCTCTGCTCTATGCACTGTGCAGGGTCTTCATTTGTATTCATTCCTACCGTCCTGCAACTCCACCTCCATGACAGAAAGCGAGGATATGGCCGGTGCACCAGGAGCCACACGCTGGCTAGTCTCCCCTCTCACTTACCTGCCTACCTGAACACACAGGTGCACCATCAAGGAGACAGCAGACAGTCCTTTCAAACAAGCTGCCCTGCCTCAAATAAACCCTGGCACCCATTTCTTTAACTGCATATTACAGAATAAGCCCCTGTTCACAAACACGTGAATAGTACATTTGTGTACTATTATTATTAATCAAATAGACTGGGAGAACTATTCTGCAATTGCTGGGTGACGCCTTTACTCTCTAGCCTGCTCATGCAGTGAGCTTTCCTGCTGAGGGCAGGCACAGTCGCTGCTGGGACGGTGTGAGCAGCGTCACCTCCATGAGAGCGAGTTGGTCACAAGAATAGAATGCTTTAGAATCCTTATGGCTGCCAGGCGTGGTGGCGCACGCTTGTAATCCCAGCATTCGGGAGGCTGAGACCGGAGGATCTGGGTTCGCGGCCAGCCTCAGCTACCTAGTGAGGTACTCTGCAACTTAGTGAGACTCGGTTTCAAAATAAAGAATAAAAAATAGGGCTGGGGGTGTAGCTCGGAGGTAGAATGCCCCTGAGTTCAGTCCCCAGTACCGCAAAAAAAAAAAAAAAAAAAAAAAAAAAAAGAATCCTTATGGCTTTTGAATTAGAGATTAAAATCCTAGGTATCTAAAAGACAGCATGATGACCAAGGTAAAGACGGGCATCTGAGTACAAACACTGCACCATCAGCTATCGTGGGAAAAGGCAGGGGTTACTTAAGTTTCCAAAGTAGGAAGAAGGTGCAGGAAATTATTACTGTCATTGAATGAGATGTTGAACACCCATTAACAGTACTTTCAAAGATGTAGGTAAATGCTACCGATGACACAATTTTTAAAAACAAAGAAATTTGTGTGTGTACACATACACATACATACACACACAGACATGTACATCCACACCAACACCCACACACATTCCTGTGCATACACGGCCACAACTGCAACACTTTCAGGGGTCTCTAGACTCCTGTTATGGAGCGAGAATATTGCTCTTTACTGATCGTGTCTTTTGCTCACTTGCATCTTTGCAAAATCACACCACCTGTTTTAGTCCACTTTTACGTTGCTATGTCCGAAATATCTGATATGAACAACATAGAGAGGAGAAGAGCCAATTTCAAGGCAGCAGGGAATGGTGGAGGAAAGCCAAGCGCAACTCAGTGGCAACAGGAAGCAGAGACAGGAAGAGACCAGGGACAGACAGGGCCTCCCAGGCCACACCACCAGCTGCCCCCTGCAGCCATGCCCCACCTGCCCAAGTTCCTTCCCAGTAAATCCATGTAAATTATGAATCCTGCAGTGCACTCCCTCACTGCTGGGATTGAAGCCAATTCCATTCTTTCACATCAGAATATTGTTGCATTGCAACAGGCTTTCAACACATCAGCCTTTGGGGGGCGTTCCAAACACAAACCATCACATCACACTGACCTCCAGCCCAACTCCTGATGGGAGATGCTTTGCTGGAATTAGATAAGGAGCACTTTCTGTGGAGCAGGAGAAGAGGGACTTGCTGAGCTCCTGAGGGGCACAGTTCCAGCCATCAGCCCAACGATTCACAGGGTAGATGAGGCCTTAGCACCGTGACAATGAACCTGAGCGTCAGGTCACCTGGGTCCAAAACATCCAATGCCTTTCTTTCTGTTCCCCACTTTACACCTTCCTGTTCCAGAGAGATGCCACTCATCACACGGAATCAACTCACTGCCCTCTGGGGGGTACGAGGGCCAAACAGATGAACCTGGCACTGATCTGACCTTCTTATGACCCTCATTCGAGTGAAGGTGACCAACCAAGACCATCTGGAAGAATCCAAGGTACCAGAGTCCTGTGATGACAGAAGGGAAGCAAGCTTTTGGAGCAAAGGAAAAGGTTCAAGAAAGAACACGCAGAGAGGGGTAGGGAAGGGAAGAGCTGCTAAATATAGCAAATACAAATTGGGCAGGATACCAGATTACATTTAAATTTCGAACAACACATAACATTTGACTACCACTACTTGCCCCAAACTATCTATTGTTTATATGAAATTTGAGTTTAACAGAGTGCTCTTATCTGATCTGGTCACTTTATGGTGGTGCCAGGCATGCTGGGGCCTGTTCCTCTGGCTGCTATGACTAACAGAGCAGAAGGCATAGATGAACATTGGGGTAGGTGAGGGTGGACTGGGAGCCACCGAGAACATGAGCCTTCATTCTTGGGGCATTTTTGAGGAGTCAGGGATGATGATGAGACAAGGAGGGGCTGGGTCCATGTGGTCTGTTTTGTGTGTGTGTGTGTGTGTGTGTGGTACTGGGGATTGAACTCAGGGGCGTTCTACCTCCGAGCTATACCCCCAGCCCTATTTTTTATTCTTTATTTTGAAACCGAGTCTCACTAAGTTGCGGAGTGCCTCACTAGGTAGCTGAGGCTGGTCTCGAACCCGGATCCTCCGGTCTCAGCCTCCCGAATGCTGGGATTACAAGCGTGCGCCACCACGCCCGGCATGTGGTCTTTTTTAAACACTGTGATGTCCTGTCCATTTGGAAGGCAGATGGCTGAGGTGAAGGGTAAGGTTTGGGGGTCACTGAGAGGCAAGAGAAGGAGTTACAGACATTGAGTGGCCCAGGGCAGGTACAACAAGGCCAGAACAAGGGTGACGGCTTCAAGGACAGAAAGGAGGGACAAAAATATGAGCTTTTCAGAGTTAGAAAAAAAAATAGAGATAAATTGAATATTAAAGGTTGATTTGCTAATTAAGCCATCTCAGTCCTAATCTGCCCAACTTTCAAAATCCTCTTAATGAATCTATTAATCTCACCAAAGTTAGATGCTGCCAAACCCATAGGACAGGGGAGGCTCCCCACTTCTTGGTGGCATTTTGCTTTTGCTTATAAATCCAGATTTGTTTTATGTGCACGCTCTAGAAGCACGTGCACAGCTCACATTACCAGATGTAATTGGACACATTGATGTCAGAAAGGCCCTCTGCTCACACTGAGCGCTCCTCCTCCAGGGGAACTGCCTGCTGGCTCGGAGAGGCCAGGAAACTAATTAGCATCACCCCCCCCCCAAATGACAGTGATAAAGGAAGAAGTCAATGAGATTGGACAGATCTAGCCGAATCAAGTTTAATTGTAAGCCATAAAGAAGAGTTTATGACACAAAAACTCGCAGAGAGCACCAAACGTTTGCCAGGGGACTCTGGGACAGAGCCTGAACACCTGCGGGAAACATTGCAGACGTGCATGCATGCGTACGTGCATACGTCTGTGTGCGTGCGTGCGTGCGTGCGTGCGTGCGTTTGATTGATTCTCACCCTTCCATCTCAGGAGACCCTTTGATGCACTGGAGACTTTTCAAACAGTGATTCTCAGCTTGGTGACACTTTCTCAGGGATGTTTTAGTAACGCGGGAAGGAGTACTTTGGGTGGGTGTCCCAAATGGGTGTTTGATTATTATAGGATAAGAAGTCAACAGATCAGGAAGACAGATGACAATGGAAAGACATTTTGTTTCTCAGTTCCCAGGAGCAGGGGGTGTAGCAAGCCACACAGGGTCACCTGGGGGAGCACCAGCGTGGGTCAGGAGACTGGGAACAAGGGCGATGTGAACAGGAGCCAATGCTGTGGTTTCCCAGGGAAGGAACAGGTGAGTAGGGGTAAGTACGTTGAGAATGGACTGCTCTGTATAATTTCAACAGAGTATGGGGCATAAGGGCTACCTCTTGTCTAGTGCCTGGCCCTGGTCTGGGGATCGTGGCCCAGAGTGTGAGAGCCCTGGAGAGGAGGTAGAAAGGCTGTGGTTTGAACATGAAGGTGATGCTCCTAGGCCAGATCCTTACTATCTCCAGGAACTGTCTATCCCTGGGAGGGGTGGCCCCTCTAGAGTCATTAAGACTCCGGGCGTCAATCAGAGCATAGAAGATTAAAAGAATGGGGAGATGGTTCAGTAGCCTTTGGTGTGTAAGAGACCTGAGACACTAGCTGTCCTCTAAAGAGCCCGACAGCCTCACCCAAGGGCGAACTGCTCTTGGCTTATGTTTTATGAGACCATCACACACATTTATGCAAGGGAAAACCCCTTTACAGTAATTCTAGTCTAGGATATGTAAATCCAAAGTTTCTGTGCACGTGTGTGTGTGTGTGTGTGTGTGTGTGTGTGTGTGTTTTGTTAGGGATTGAACCCAGGGGCATTGTAACTCCAAGCTACACCCCCAGCACCCTATTTTATTCACTTAGAAACAGGATCTCACTAAATTGCTGAGAGTCTTGCTAAGTTGCTGAGACTAGCTTCAAACCTGTGATCCTCCTGTCTCAGTCTCCCAAGTACTGGGACTACAGGCATGCACCACCACGCCTGGTCTTCTTTGAGCTTTTAATGAATACACTGAGTTTTCCAGGAAAATGGCTACTGTGTAAACCAATGGAGGACCATTACTTGACACTAACATTGTTAGTCATTTCAGAAAAATCACACCCTCAATAGTGATGTTGCATTGAGTTTGAAATGCAGCACAGCTTTATCGATCTTCATTTGACCTATTATGCACAAATCTCTGACAAAAGATTTGAGATGGATTTTAAACACCTGGAACCAAATATCTGTAAGTTAGAAAAAATCCATGAAATGCACTGAATTTTACTAAAAAAGATGGATAACTATTTTATATTCCTGCCATTCTATATATATTTAAAAGTATGCAGCACAATAAGAAATTTGTTTTGTAAAACTTACGTATTGAAATGATGAACGCGGAGGCTCCCTATCATTTTTCGATCCTATTCTGATACTTTTCCCAGACACCTACCCCTCCACTTCTCTGTAACTCTTATATCTCTGTTTCTTTGGCTGATTCATCCTCTATTCCCTGGTACATCCTAAAGAATAAATCTCCCAAGATCTTTAAAAACCCGGAGACCAACTGGAGCCACTGACAGGGCACCAAGCTATAAGACAAGAGGTGCATCTTCTGTTATCAATCCCCATTCCTGGACCCATGTAATGACACAGGGATGACCTGATACGACGCTTTTAAATAAGACCCAGGTCACTTACCAATACAAATTCCTTCATCCACTTCCTTGTGTCTAATTTTTTCCACCCGCATTTCCCAAGAACTTATTTCCTTTTTTTTTTTCTTTTTATCACATCTAAATAATTTTGTTACCACTTACTTTCCAATGAAATTTTACCCCACTCTCAACATGTATCTGGACCTCATGCATTTCCTCCACTTTTAGGACCAAATGGCTCCTCATCCTTGTTCTTCTCTTCAACCCAGACTTCCTCCTCATACAGAAATGCCAGTGCCTGACCACACTTCCTCTACATGCTGAGGACATTAGTCCCGAGCGGTGAGGACTTGCTGCCTTACTACAAATACCTTTTCATTTCTCTTTTATGTGGCAATTAAGATATTATATTAGTTTTCTGAATTATACATGCAGCTAGGATTTATTGAATTTAATCTCAAGGGAGTAATGTGAATAACACAGACTCTCTGTCTTGAAAAGAGGGTGCCAGATCTGAGGACGCCTAGAAATTGCATCCCAGTGTGCAGAACTGAAAGCCCCTTCAATATTTTCTAGCAGTTTTACTTTTTGTAATTATTGGCAGACTTCACCAAAGGTAAAAATAAGTACCTCAAGCAATTTAAGGATCTGCAAATTGCCAACTCTGAATCTTCTTTTAAATTTTGAAATAGGAGAATCAGCAATTTCATGATAAATAAAGGGAAAATATTCATTATTGTCTTTTAATCTCTATATCTTGTGTTTTTAAATTTGTGTTATTAGAATTTTGTTGCTTTGATGTTATATTCTTAAATAGACTCTGATCTTCCTACCTACCCAGCCTGTGCCTAATGTTGGTAATATAATCAGAGAGAAGCTCTAAGAATTCATGACTCTAAAGCTCCACCCTGAAAAGCACAACTTTCCTGTGTGGCTGACAGAAGCTCTCCTGTTGGGAGTGAATTGGTGGGCTTAGCCAGCTTTCATCCTGCATTTATCCTGGCTGATCCCCCTCTTACGCCCTGCAAGTTTTCACTTGAAATGCACAAGCACCTTAAAAATTCACTGCTTCTTTTAAAAGAGGTTCGAAGACTCCCTCTTCAGGTTTCTTCTATACAGAATAAATAATTATTCCAATGTATGTAGGTTTAAACTATTTTTTAAAGTTGACTTTGTTATCCTATAAAGTGTAGAATTCTCACCGGGAATCAAATTGCTGAAGTACCATCCACATAGAAAATACAGGCTCGAGTCAAAGAGAATCACCCAGCAAACCCAGCCAAACGTCATGCTGCCTGGCTCCGGAGCCTGGTACATGTTATCCCACTGCATCCCTGCGAGAAAGGAAGAGGTCAGAGTTAGAATCCCACATCCTCTTCCACTCTAGATTTTGGTGAGATGAGTTTATAAATTCTGGAAACTCAAGTGATGCTGAATGAACTTAAAACATAATGAAGGTCAAGGCCATTGGCTACTAACTCTGGGAAGGAAATGACACCTTGTACAATCTACGTCTGTTTTCATAATATCAGCTGGAGTGACCATTAGCACCACTCAAAAAAGTTTTGAAGGTCACCGTACTTACATCTAGTTTTATTTACTCAACCAAAAAACAATTTCATATTGAGGGGAAAAATAAACATTTTTAAATAAGACTCATTGAGAACCCAAATTCTAAGTTATAAAAGTCTCTGTTCTTGGAAAACATGTAGGATATAGAAGATCAAGGATGGGAAAGAATTTTTTATTTTCTTACAATACTTTTGTAATTTATTTGCAGATTAATGTATGTTAAGAAAAAATATTATTTTCTAAATTTTCCTAGGGTACCAGGCTAGAACTCAATAAAATACATGTTTTGATCATTGTGTAGTTGTTGAATTTGGGCCAAAATGTTCAAGTAGTCTAGCAGTGATCATTTTTCTTCTATTTCTTGATTCAATTGACTTTAAAGATCAGCTTGAAGAATATAGAAGAAATCATTCAGGATGACTTATCTGTTAAGGGACATGGTAACATGGTTCACTGAAAATGTCAGAAATCTAAAACAGTGCAAATTAACTGGCAAAGCAACAACAGCTGGAATTGAGTTTTATTTATGGTATATATTTTGCCTGTCTTTTACAAAACATACCCCCAAACCATCTGAACATCTAAGAAATATATATCTGTTCTTGCTTAGGAGTCTAGTTGTCAAAATCTCAATGTAAGTGAAAAATGCTGCCAACAATTTTCTTTTAAAAAATCATTTTACGCTGCATTAACAGGGATAAAATATATAGAAAAGTGGAGGACATAGTTGTGTTCCATTCTAAGACCTTGATAGATCCAGAAAATAGTGAAGATGAGAGCTGATATATATGTGAAGGATTATCATGTGGAAGAAGAACTGTAAGAAGTATGTGGAGAATCTAGGAGAACAGATGCCACCCCAGCAGACAGAATGCATGTGCACATTCCACTCTTGGAAGAATTTGGAAGATCACTAAGCTGGCCATGTATCAGGAGTGTCCAAAAGAAGATCCAAGCATTAGCTGGACAGCTGACCTGGGTGGAGCCTGCAGCTAAGGATGCCATAATTATTCTTGATTTCTCTCAATTCTGGTCAACTAGATAATGGGAATCAATGGTATCAACAAAATCAGATGTCAAGATCTCCTTCCAAATTCTTCACTTGGTAATGAAGACCTTCTACTATAATGATTGCAGGATAACTATAAGTTTCCAAAAAAAACCTAAATCACTGAGAGCCATTTTTTAATTCTTGTCTTAGTTTTTTGCCTTTTTAGTTTTTTTAATTTTTATACTTTTATTGGTGCATTGCAATCATACCTTATAGTGAGATTCAAAGTGACACATAAATACCTGCAGAGATCACGTGGTGTATTTCCCACCCTGCTCTCCTTCCCTCTCTCCCAATACCTGTTAGCAAGATTGGTAGTAATACTTTGATATATGGATATAACCTTATAGGAACCGTTCCTTCCCTCAAGCCGTGTTTTCCCCTCCCCACCACTCTCCTCATCCCCCTTTCACTCTTCTACTGGTCTCTCTCCCCATTTGACTGAAGTCCCTTTGGTTTCCTATTTTATCTCTAGCTTCCACATATGAGAGAAAACATCTGACCCTTGACTCTCTGAGACAGGCTGATTTCACTTAGCATAATATTCTCTAGTTCCATCCATTTCCCTGCAAATGTTATAATTTTGTTTCTTATGGCTGAGTAAAATTCCACTGTGTGTATATACCATATTTTGTTTATCTATTCATCTGTTGATGGACACCTACCTTGGTTCCATAACTTGGCCGTTAGGTGCCACTATAGTATTCTGAGTTCAGTTCATTTGGAATGATACCTAGGAGTGGTATAGCTGGGTCATATGATGGTTCTATTCCTAGTCTTTTGAGGGTCCCCCATATTGACCTCCATAGTGGCTGTTAGTCCCACCAACAGTATTTATAAGAGTTCCTGTTTCCCCACATCCTCGCCAGCAATGTTTATTTTCTTAAAAGGTTGTGTCTTCGTACCTGCCTCCTGTCCTTCGAGAAATGTGATGAAAAATACTCCTTGTCCAAAGGCAGTCGTTGAGAGGAAGCACTGTCCACAAGTTGGTGGTGTAGGAAGAAAAAACAACATATTACTGTTTGATTGGGACTCCAGAAAATCCATAACACCAGATTCAAAGAGAGATGCCATGAAACCTTCTGATTCTAAAGATGCCAAACCATTTCTCCAGGCAGTAATTTAAATATCTGAGCCTAAAAGGTTTAGCAGACCATCATCCTGCTCTGAAAAGCTAGCTAACAAGCTAGTTTTTAATGTTGAAAGGAATTATTTCTCTTTTCTTCAATTCCTGATGTGTCATAAATCCAAGGCACTGTATACCGAAGTGTGTAACAAGAAACAATGGAAATGGAATAGAACAATTCACTGTTTCTTATTATTAAGTGAATACCCTAGAGCACGCTTCAAGTCAACTGATGGAACACTGGCACTATTCCACACTAGAAAGAGAGTGTACTGAAGAAACATGTTATTTTATCTTTAGCAGGGAGGTCCTATGTCAGAAAAACAAAGCCTACTGAAAAGGGATCTTAAAAATACAGGGTAGCAGAATTAGGTTTTTTTCAATTGCTAGAAAATATTTGAATATGCAAAAAGAAAACCAAGTGCTGTATGCATAGAACCCTTAAATATAAGGATTGAAGTAAAAGCAAAAATAATAGCATTTGAAATTCAACTCACCTCATCAATGATTCTACATGTAAGGAGATTATGGGGGAGAGACACTACCTGGTCCCACTTGTGTTATTTTTTTTTTCTGAAAAATACCTAATCAGCCAGTGTGGTGGCTCACGCTGTAATCCCAGCATTTGGGAGGCTGAGACCGGAGGATCCGGTTCGCCCGACAGCCTCAACTACTTAGTGAGGCACTCCGCAACTTAGTGAGACCCTGTGTCAAAATAAAGAATAAAAAATAGGGCTGGGGGTATAGCTTGGAGATAGAATGCCCCTGAGTTCAATCCCCAGTACCAGAAAAAAAAAAGAAAATACCTAATTAATACTAACACAAAATTATTCGTTATGAGTTACTGCAAGTGTGACATAAGCTCACCAAACCCATCAACACAAATCAATGGGCCAAACGCTAATTAACTATAATTGCCTTCTTATTGTGTATGCCTATGTGTGTATATGGGTAGTAGAAAAACAGAGAGCAATTGTTGGTTTATTGAAGTTAGAGAAAGATTATCTAACGTTCATATTTTTTATTGTAAGGCTACAAATAAACATAAAAAGGTAACCCCCTGCCAATGAAGGAGGAGCTGTTGAAAATTCTGTGCTGGACCAAAGGACTTCTAAAAGCATTTACATGCTCCTTAGCAGCTCTGAGATTCCAAGTTTCCCTGCCACCTCCTCCAAATGACTCCAATCATACTCCAGTGATGGTTTGGGTGTGGAAAGCATAGTGCCCAGTGCAGCAAGGTTGAGAAGTGGGGCATTTGTGCAATGGCTGGACCTTGAAGGTTCTGGCCTCATCAGCTGTGATGAGTAGCTGAGTAGACTCTAGGAGGTGGTGCCTAGTTGGGTGATGTAAGTCCCTAGGGCTGTGTCCTGCAAGGGTTTATCTTTTCCCCAGCCCCACTTTTCTCCCTCTGGTTCATGGCTGCTGTGAGCTGAGAGCTTTTCTTGGCCACAGTCTTGGAGCTGACTGACCATGGACTGGATCCTCTGAAAATAAATCTTTCCTCCTCTAACTTTTTCTTGTCACGCATTTTGGACACAGTGATGAAAAGCTGACTAGCATGCTCCCCCCTCATAGAACCATAGACTGCAATATAAGAAAGTCACTTGTCAAGCGGGGCGTGGTGGCGCACGCTTGTAACCCCAGCATTTGGGAGACTGAGACCGGAGGATCCGGGTTCAAGGCCAGCCTCAGCTACCTAGTATGCACTCCGCAACTTAGTGAGACCTGGTTTCAAAATAAAGAATAAAAACATAGGGCTAGGGGTGTAGATCAAAGGTAGAATGCCTCTGAGTTCAAACCCCAGTACTGCAAAAAAAAAAAAAAGAAAGAAAGTCACTTGTCTCTCTGGGATAAGCAATAAGCAAAACCTGGAACATATATATGCAAATGGTACAAACATTACACTGACTGTGAGACTCATTTAATAGTGCTTGTTCACCCCTTCCACAATGGTTAAGTTCCTACTAAGTGTCAGGAACTGTGCTTGCCAGACAGTAGTCATAAAAGAATTAGCATCGCTCTTCTATGTATTTTATTTGCAGATGTGAAAGGAGGTACATTTTAATGGATGAGTGGTTCCAACATTACTAATAGAGGAATCTTTCCACTGATGTGATGTAATTCATGATGCTTCAAGGAAAATGCTTATTTTTTACTTCTAAAATTGCTTCAGCCAGGCATGGTGACCCATGCCTGTAATCCCAGTACTTGGGAGGCTAAACAGAAGAATCACAGATTCTCAGCCAGCCTCAGCAACGTCAATGAGGCCCTCCGCAGCTCACTGAGATGGTTTCAAAAATGTTTAAAAAGGAATAAAATAAGGCTGGGGATGTAGTGTGGAGGAGGTAGAATGCCCCCTGGGTTCCATCTCCAGCAACAACAAAAACAATTTTTTTAATGAAATAAAGAAAATGGCTTTAAAAGTCTATTTCCACGCATGAAAAAAGTAACCAAAGTGATATGCTTTCTTAAGGATGCCACTGATTTCCCAGAGTCTTCAGAGAGACCCTGTACATTATAAATAAAGAAAGAAAGCAACCCCTAGTGGGCTGTCATTCAGCAAAACCAGTGTATCTTCCACAGACCACTACTGCAAGATTTGTATATGTGGATAGAATAAAGAAAGCATGTATGTATCAGAAATCCCATATAGATCAGATCATGACAAATGGGCCAGTTGAGGGTGGTGGTTTTGCAAGACTAGGTAGATGGCTGGTTTGTTCTGTTTTGCATTTTTACAAAACAACTCACTTACCAGAAATGTCTGAATGGCAATGCTTAGTTGGTTGTGCAGGACCAGCAGAATTATGTAGGGCAGAAAGCTGATCATATATGCCAGGCTGGTACACAGGGCTGCTGTATTAGCTTGGCTGAAAAATGCACTCAAGAAGTAACTCAGCATGATGACTGACACCCCAAAATCCAGGAGGAAGAGGAAAACGATGAAAGAATTGCTGTGTGCAAAGATGCCACTTATTTTGAGAACGATGGCCAGAGCAGCGCTGCTCAGGGTCAGCACCACCATGTTCTCCAGGAACCAGGCCAGGAAGTGGATGGTTGGATGCACTCCCATCATCCGCATGTACTGTTGAAGGGGGAAAGCCCAGAGTTAGCACAGCAGTGGATACTGGAGAGAGAGAAGGTCTACCAGGGAAAAAGTAAACTGGCATGTTTTGCAAATTCAGCTCTGCAAAGGGGACTGGGTGGAACACTTCCATCGCACAGTTAGTATGTGATTTACAGGAGAACTTTACAAAGTAGATCGTCCACCACTGTGTATGAGAGAGAGCTGAGACCAAGAGGAAGAACAGAGAGGAAAGAGCTGAGCGAGTGTCTTAGACCGCAGGCTCAGTGCACTGCAGCCTCCTGTGTTTTCTTATGGATTAAGGATTTACTGCTTTTAACTCATGTGCTTTTCATTTTGTTTGTGTTGGTATTACTTCATAAAGACTAAGAGAGCACTTATATTTTCTTGTTCTGGCTTGCCTCTTTGTGAGGAGTGAAATGCTGGTGCTGAAGCTCTTTGGTTGGGAGAGCCATTGCGTGAGCTTGACATTTATGAAATAACTCTGATTGAAGTAATAAAAATAAACACTTTTCAACTAAACCTGCCATTTACCTATCTGTCACTTCAAGGTATCTTTGGGTGTGGGCTGATGACATGTGAAGCAAGGACACCAGGCTTTGAGGCTGGCCCTCTGCCTGGCCACCTGACTGGTGGTGATAATCCCCAGAGAGTAGAACACTTCATCCTCAAGTCCCTGTGTCAGGGGCCAAAGTGAGTTGGGAAGAGACAGTCATAAGCAGATAGGTTGTGAACAGGCAAATAACATGCAAAACAGTAACATAAGTTCTCTGCATTGCTTGCAAAATTGAAATATAAGTACCTTTTATTTTACCATACCACCAGCTTAATAAATATTTAGTAAGTGAATGATGTGAACCCATTGTTACCTGATCTCACTGCTCTGCAAGAGTCAGTGAGCCATCACATCTTCACCAAAGTTCTATAAACTTTCATTCTTTTTTTTTTTTCCAGAGACATAGAAATTTATTTAGGAAAGTAAAAAAATGTACATTCAAGAAAGAATGTAGGTTGTTGTACTCAAGGAATGTATAAAAAATCCATGCTAAAAATATAAATATATATATATATAAATAAAATAAAAAAGAAAATGCAAGATGAATCATTGGATTTTAATAAAACAGAGTATGAGCATGAAATAATATTAAAGTACTCTTCCCATTTATAATAATTAAAAAAAAGAAAGAATGTAGGGCACCTCAAAAGTGAGAAAGTCCTACAAACTTTCATTTTTAAATACAAGTATGAAATCTTCAAGTTTTAGCAATATTAGAACAAAACTAGCAAGGCTTCACCAGGTGTAATGACACACACCAGTTATCTCAGTATTTAGGAAGCTGAGGCAGGAGGATCACTGGTTCGAGGCCAGCCTCAACAATTTAGCGAGACCTTGTTTCCAAAAAGAAAAAAAAAATGCTTGGGGGTATAGCTCAGAGATGGAATGCCCCTGGGTTCAATTCTCAGTACCCCCCCCCCAAAAAAATACAAAGGCTTCACATAGAGTTCTAACTGTAAGTTAAAATGGCAAGTCCACTATCAGGTTCTTCTAAGTTTTATAAAAATTGCTAAATGAGCAACACTGGATTTGTTCTTTCATTCTCATGCATTTGTTATCTGGCTTTCTTTCTTCTCAATTGAAAGCATCTGTCACACTCTGAAAACATAACAGACTTCGACAGAAGGTGATATTCCTGGGATAGGGACTCAAGAGCCCCTGGAGAGGGGACAGAGGTGAAGCAGAAAGACCTGTGTGGGTCACTAGCCAGGATTCATCTCCAAAGCCCCGAGCCAGCCCCTCCCTGTCAGCACAAAGTCAAGGTCCCTTCCCTCACCTCTTCTATCTGGATCTCTCGCTCATACACCAGCTTCCGGACCATGCTGGCCACAGATACCATCCACGTCAGCATCATGATCAGTGGGAAGAAGAAGCCAACGTTGTTCAGGAATCTGTGAGGGCAAAAGCCAGTTAGCCTCCACAGTAAGCAGGATGATTCCCTGCACCATCATTGTGACGTGAGAAAGACAGATTCTGACAATTTGGTGCGTGATGCAATCCCTTCTATCGATCTGAGAGGTCAAAATCTGCTATCACAGAATGGTTTTAAATTTATTTGTTCTTATTACTTGTCACATGTTTGAAAAGTCCTGAGAATTTTCATTTTGAAGTTAAAAGAATATTTACTTAAATTGGTCTTGAGTCGAAGAGAAAACAGAAACTCACTATAAGTATCTAGAAAACAGTTGATTTTTAGCTGTATAGAGCATCTCAGTAGGACACAGTTTGTAAAGTACTGGTCAAAAGAAAAGTCATCATAGCAGGTCTTAAGAAATGTCATCACAAAAGGTAACTACATAAATTTAAGGGAAAAAAAACAGTAAAAATAATGAATTAACCATTAGCTCCAAGTTCCAAAAAAAAAAAAAAAAACCCATAATATATTGAAGGTAACTAAAATGAAAGAATAAAATAAGTGCAGAAATAAATAAGTGAGAAAAGACAAAAAAAAGAATTGATAAAGCCAAAATACAGTTCTTTAAAAAATAAAACAAGAAAAGAGTGAAGCAATTGTGGACATAATTGCATTTTAAAAATCAAAGCTGGGCATGACTTATAATGTCAGTACTTGGGAGGCTGAGAGGAGGATCTGGGTTCACAGCCAGTCTCAGCTACTTAGTGAGGCTCTCTGCAACTTAGTGAGGCCCTGTTTCAAAATAAAGAATAAAAAAATAGGACTGGGGGTGTAGCTCAGAGGTAGAACGTCCCTGGGTTCAATCCCCAGTACTGCCAAAAATAAATAAATAAAGGAAGGCAATGTCAAAAGGGAAAACCACAGAAAGCAAGGGAATGAAGGTGGGTGAGGAGGGAGAATCAGGAACGGTCAAGATGCCATTTTCTGGCTTCACTTCCTTGCTCAGATCTTGGGGGTCATATTTAAAGCTGAGGTATCATGTGCCTCGCCAACATCTGCGCTGGGTAAAGGTTCTGAAGAAGCCTCTGATTCGCACCCCCTGTGAAGCTAAGACGGCCCTCGCCAGAGGCCCAGCCGACTTGCACTACCAGCACTGTGAGCTCAATAAACCTCTTTTCTTCATACATTTCCCAGCCTCAGGTATTGTTAGAGCAACAAAGAAAGGACTAGTACAATATGTATTTTCTTTTCCATTCCCTCCACTCTGGGTAATCATTTATTTATAAAACTTACAATAAAAAAGAACATATCCAAGTCTGCACTTAGTGGCCTTAGAAAGAAGACTGTCCTATTCTCAGGAAAGCATGAATCAGACTACTATGTTTCACAATCATCTTTGTATTTGTCTCTGCTCTGGAACCTACATAAAAGCACCAGAAGTAAACTTCACAATGAGAAAATTAAGTTCTCTTATGTAGTTAAGCCTTTTTAAAGGGACACTCTGATCTTCATACAGATTTCATTGTCACCATTTCGTTTTCCGCAGGTGGCACCTCCTCTATTTACATTTTAATAACCCCTTGTTAATGGTGTTTTGTCTGCTGCTTGCCTCTATTAGCGCTGTCCAGTGAGTTCAAAGACAGAAAAGTGATGAGCTTGTTGAATCAAAGTCGCACTGACAGCAAGAGCCACCGAGAAAAACTGCTGTTGTGCTTGTCACTCGGGAGGCAGGGCTTTGATTCAGATGCGAGGTGGTGGCAGATTTGCAGCCTCCACTTCCCACATCACCTGTTCTCTGCCCGCTGCCCTCCTCCGCCTGTCTCCCCAGCCCCTTCAGCACCGAGATCCAGGCCCAGAGCTCCCCAGTACTAGGAGAGCGCAGATCAGACTAGGGGGCTTTGCATTTGGCTTCTGGCTTTCTCATTCTCTCCCTCTGATTTTTCCAGCTCCTTCAGGGGCCTGGAAGACCAGATTGCTGGGCTTTCCTCAGCACAGCTGGCTAGAATTGTTGATGACGTGTAGCAGATGAGAGTTAGGAGCATGGTGACATACTCAGGCTGTGTGCACACCCCTGGTCATAAGCAAAGGGGAATGGGAATGGTCTCTCTCCATCTCATTATTCCTCCTTTCCCTCCTTTCTGTCGCTCACTCTGGATGTCAGAGAGAAGGGAGGATGTCTGTGTGCACCCACGTCCCCCTGGGCAACGCCATCCCCTGACAGCACACCCATCTTGACTTTTAGCTTGGCAGGTGGAAGAACCTTTTGGAAGAGCTGCCCAGAACAGCATGGGCTGCCACACTGAGCCCCCAGACTGCTGCTGCACGTTGAGCCTCCCTTCCAGGAGTCTGGGCTTCTCTCTTGCAAGATGATTCCCTGTGTATTACAAGCCAATCAGGTGGCAAATCAGCAATCCACAACTCATCCAAGGGGAGGAGATTGACAATGAGAACTTTCCAACCACTGGCACAAGGTCCTGCAGCCAGCAAGTGGCAAAGCTGAGACCCAAACACAGTACTCTGGTCCTAGTTCTCTCCTCATTTCAAATCTGAGACTTTACAGGGGCCCCAGAAGCACACAAGAGATCATACAACCTCAAAAGGCAAGACTCCCTCCCAGAGTCCAAGATCTGTGAAGAGACAGATTTTGAAAACTGTAATTCAGACTCCTGGGGCATGACAGTGCTCCTTACCAAGAAATTCTAGATTTTGCTTTTTGAGCAAAATCATGATTCCAGTTAGGATGGCTTACCCTAGCCACTCCCAGGGCCTCGAATCAGCAGTCTTTTTCCTTCTCCCATACTATTAGAGCTATACATTACCTACTATATCACCTAAGCTCAAGAACTGTTTGCTTTCATCTCTGCATCCCTCCAGCACCTAGAAAAAAGCATGTCTACTGTGGGTCTGAAACGTCTACTTTAAAACAAATGAATGGAGGAATAAGTATACAAGTGAATGACTTCACTGCAAAGAACTGTACCATTTATTACAAGACAACTGGCATCCCTGGCCCTCAGGCGCAAAGCATACATCACCCCGGTTGTGACCGTGGAAACATCCCCCATGTCCAAACTCCCACACAACCAGGTTGAGGAGCATGCTAAATCTGAGCTCAGTAGGGATATAAGAAAACTTCCAGACCATCCAGCACAATGGAGTGAAATGGCAGCTGAGTGATCAAGAGTCCTGCACCAGGTGCTTAAAGGCAGAGGGATGCAGCATCTCGCTGGGGACTGGGGCAAGGCGGTAAGATGCCATGGCCTCTACACCACTTCATTTACATGGATTCGGCATATAGCACATGGCACATGGGTAATTCAAGCTTTGCTTGTTGGAACTTTCTGGAATTTTCAGAGATTTTTCCTTCTGTAGTTAGTTGAATCTGTGGTTGCAGAACTCATGGATGAAGAGGATTAACTGTATTTCAACTATCATGTTCCCACCTGAATAGCTCAAGCATATTAAAAATGAACCTTAAGAGATTAAAAGAAGGATGGATTTTCAAAAATACTATTTGGTATGAGTATAGAAAAGCTCAATGATCTTTTTGTCTGTTCAGTTTTTCAGATTCAAAGCTCCTCTCCTTGCAGGTGGGCCCTGGAAGAAGCACGGCGTGACCCTGCTACTCACAGGTCGCTGGTGTGGCACGGGTAGGGGGCTGCTTGCGTCTGCGTGGTTGGCTCCGAGGCCTCCTGCCCAGTCTGCACCATAATTATGGCTCGCTCGATCATGTCTTGCAGGGGGACAAAAATGTAGTTGTATTTGAACCCATCAGTTGGTAGACTCTGAGGATGGAACTTCCAAGAAGGGTTTTTTATCAAATCCGTCCTCATGCTGTATAAGATGCTGGTCCGAATCGTATAGGTGACATGGGGTGGCAATTTGAGAGATGTTGATCTGACCTTCTTGCCCACTAAGGAGCTGTTAAATATGACACCTAATGGCAGAATGGGAGAAAGAAACACTGTTACACCTGAGGGAAGAGCCGCACCATGCCAGCCCTGGGCAGCCTGGAGGGTGGGCAGCGCCAGGGGAAACACCACAGCCTCCCACTCTTACAGGAGGCGAAACCAGTGTTCAACTCCACAAGCAATTGGTGGTAAGCCTGATCCAAGATCGAATCCCAATCCAGTGTGCCTTTGTAGTTTTAATAAAACCATACTACAATGTCATCAATAAAAGACAGTATTTGCTGTGCATTTCTTGGAGAACTTACTTGAAAAATTATGCTAGCTTGCCCAAATAATCAGGCATGTATTCCCTAGAGGTGTAGATGTAAATGGAGAACTGGAAGCACAGAATCCATCTCTTTGGGGTTATTTATCATTCATAACTTAAGTATATGGATTCTGCTTTCTGCAACATGGATTCTTTGTGTTTCATGCATAAAACCTGTTGTGAGTTCACTTATATCCCCCAAATACATGTGCTGGTGTCCTAGTCCCAGGACCTCAGAATGTGACCATATTTGGAGATAGCTTCCTCAGAGGAGTTATCAAGATAAAATGAAGCCAGGCATGGTGAAAAATGCCTATAATCCCAGTGTTTGAGAGGCTGAGAAAGGAGGATCACAGGTTCAATACCAGCCTCAGAAACTTAGCAAGACTCTGAGCAACCTAGTGAGATCCTGTTTCAAAATGAAACAAAAACTTTTTTAAAAGGTCTGGGGATGTAGCTTGGAGGTAGTACGCCTCTGGGTTCAATTCCCAGTAACATAAGGGCATGTACATGTACATGCACACACACACACACACACACACACACACACACACACGTGCATTCCTTTAGGGCAGGCCATCATTCAGTATGACAATGTCCTTATAAAAAGTGGAAACGTAAGCTGAGTGTGGTGGCACACACTTGTAATCCCTATGCTTGGGAGGCTGAGACAAGAGAGTGGCAGGTTCATGGCCAGCTTCCTCAATTTAGTGAAACCCTGTATCAAAATAAAATAAAATAGAGTTGGGGTATAGCTTAGAGGTAGAAAGCCCGTGGGTTCCATCGCCAGTACCACAAATAAATGAATGAAAATGAATGAATGAATTTATGTAAAGGGAAAATATGAACACAGAAACAAACATAAAGAGAAGGTTATAGAGAGAGACAGAAGAAGATAGACATCCATAGGCCAAGAAGACATGCCTACAGAAGATCTGACTCTCACAGCATTCACACGGTACCAATGGATGCTTTGATGTTGGACTTCCAGCCCCCAGAACTAAAAACAACACATTTCTGTCATTTAAGTCACCCAGGCCACAGTATTTTATCATTACAGCAAACCAATACAAAACCTCAATAGAAAAATAATTAAATAGTGGCTGGGGATGTAGCTCAATGATGGACTACCTGCTTACTTTGTACAAAGCCCTGGGTTCGAGCCCCTCCACGAAAATAATAAAAATAACATTAGTAATAATAACAAACAAATATTTGAAAAAAGAATCTGAAAGAACATATCACATTATGATGAGCAGTTACAATTAATGGAATCTAATCAGTCATTGTCTTGTTACTACCCCCAACCCAGGATGTCAAGATGCCATGATAAAAATAAAAGTTACAGAGAAAACTAAAGTATAACTTTAGTAAGGAAAAATATGATTTACCAGATGGGATTCAACCACACAATAAAGTCAAAAATAGTAAAAATATTGAGCAAGTAGCAAGTCCTCGGGCTGGTGAAAAGACCATTAGTCATGGCGTGAAGCACATCTTTTCATTAACTCAAGGTGTATATTTCTGCTTTCTTTTATGTCTTATCTGGAAAAGGCTTCTTTCTGTTCTTTCTGCATCAACATAAGAAACCCTTAGGTTTCTCCCATAGTGCCTATGGGAGCAGATGCCGTAGTAAACACATCTGCCTGCTACTCACTGGCCAAGAGATTATTCTGTTTCATCAGTTCACGTGCTCGGGTCTCTAGGATGTCCACAGACTGTGCGGCCTGGAAACGGTCCAACACCACACAGGAGGAGAGGTTGACCAAGATTTGGCCCAAGAAGCGGACATGTCCAGCCCCTGTGTGGTTAAACACCTTGTCCAGCATCACTCCTGAGGAAAGAAAACAAATAAGGAATTAGGACTTACCATCTTCCATTTCTCCTCAGTGCTCACTGCCTACCCAGGAGGGATCCTGCAAATGACTTTGAAAATGAGTACAAATCCCTTCATTAACAATTCCTCAAAAGAGTGAAATTTTGTTCACATGCAAACTTTGTTACTGGTTTGCCAACTGTGATCTCCATTTTTGGCTCCTGTTCTCTGGAATGTTGATACTCACATCTAAGTGGAAAAAAAAAAGTTAACTCACAAGGGATGAGATTACATCCCAAGTAAACTTGTGATGTGAAACCAGATCGAAAAAAAACAGAGAGGAAAGTCTAGAGTATCAGGGAAGAATCTATCACCAAAAACTCAGCAAAAATCAACAGTCAGCATTCCAACCAGAGAAACTGGTTATGAGACTGATAATGAGATTTTTCCCATATGTACACACAGCCGATGTTAGTATTTCCAATAATGAACCTCAGTCTTCCCCCTCCCCTTCCCTTAGACCACTTCCCTGGCTCCACTGAGGTTTCTCCTCCATTATCTGGAGTCCCTCTGATGTCCCAGTTACTGCTTCAAAGTAGCAGGTCTTTTGTGAACATCACTTTATGCCATTAATATCACAAAAACAATCAGTTAGGACTCTTGGCGTTGGGGAAACCCAGTCTTCCCATGGTCTGTGTCCTGAGCTTGTAATTGAAAATGGAAATAATCCGGTAAATGGATTGACATTGACAATATCTTGGCTCTATTGAAGCTCAACTTCAAACATTTTTCAGGGCAAAACACTAAGGATCTCTCTTTTTATTTCCCCCCTCTGGTTTCACAAAGGAAACTGGAAAATGAAATTTAAAAATAAAAATTAATAATAATAATAATAATAATAATAATAATAATAATAATAAAGGTAATATGGAATGAATGCCCAGAATGCTGCCTAGGGAGAGAAAGTGATGTAGCGGTCACGTGACCCTCGGGTGTCTGGATGGGAACCCGGCTCCTCTTGGAGTTTGCTGTGGAGGAAGTCCTGCCAGCAGACATGCCATCACAGTACTGGCCATGGGTCACTACAAGGGGGACAGAGTGCCTCCTGTCCCTCAGCGGTATAGGAGCTACAGCCCTTCTCTGACCTGACCTGGAAAGCTGCTCACCTGGTGGGTGTGATACTCACAGGAGAGAGGGTTCCACACACCCGAGAACCCTCCACTCAGGACTTAATAAAGAAGAGAACTGAGAAGAACTGCATATACATGAAAATAGACCAACACATTTGTACACACCCACAAGATGCACAAAACACACAGCAGACTGTGAAACTACCCAGACAAAACTGCAGCATGGAATAGTTGTCCATTGCCAAGACCACTCCTGCAGCCAGGGGCACCTGGTTATTCTAAACCCAAGCACTTCCAGGACATCAGCTTCTGGCACATTCTCCTCTCCAAAAGCACTGGAAGGAGCTAGGATATACCTTGTCCCTGAGGAGAAAGAAGCTCAGGCTGGAGTCCGTGAGGGAGTCAGGGGTAGACACATGGAATTGACTAGCAGTTTCACTTCTCGCAAGTTTCACAACCAACAGTTTCTAAGGATTAAGGCAGGAAAGGATCTTTGTTCAGATGATGCAACAAGAGATGAACTAGAAGGATCCCCAGAGACGGGGTCTTACACTTCTGTGTGCACTGGGTCTTCACCTGTGCAAAAATGTTCCCCACTGTGGGGCAGAGGAGAGCTCAACACAGAGAGTCCTGGGGTTGCCTGGAGACCAATGGTGTGGACCTGGAAGACTCAAAACGACCACTGGTGATGTAGTCTGGCCCTGGAGCTAGACACTCCTCACCGAACAAGAGGGCTGGAGTGTTTGGTGCAGAGCCCCCTTGACGTGGAGATGGGCACAGGTTCTCTGCTGTCTACTGGGCATTGTGGTCCAAGGATCATGAGGAATTGAGCACCTGCTCACCACTCCTAGTCAGCAGCTGTGGATGCTTAAATCTCATCTTGTTTACAAGATGGGAATGATAATCCACTTACTAATTATTGCCTAAAGGTTAAGCAAAATAAAACTCGTGTAAACATGTTTTGCACTCACCGTTTCTGGGGCAGAGTATGTACACAATCAAAAGTCCATAATCTGTTATATAAAAATGATTTCCAACAGAGGCATAGATAAAACACACTGCTCCCTCTTGCCCTAAGATTCAGACATCTGCTTAGGTAACATGGCTGGATCGAAATGATCTTCTGTTGTGGCAGGTGGATTTCTAGACTTCTGAACCTCCCCACCACGACCAAGATGGGAAACTTGCACCCCAGTTTATCTGTCATGAAGGCAGATGGCAGGGGCTGTGGGCTGGCCTACCGGGTGACACAGGGGCAAAGCTGGTGCTGGCAGTTTTTAGTATCTCCTAGTCCATTCTCTGTTCTTCTCCAAGGTAGCTCCACATGTCCAAAACTGCCCTGGCTGGTGTCCCCAGCATGCAGGGCTGACCTGTGCTGCCTCATGTAGGAGGAGAAAGCGGAGGGACACGGGTGTGAGGGAGAGACAGGGGATCCTGGACAAGTCTTTACAAGGTGAAATTCTTAAAAATGACTTACGTGTGTGTGTGTGTGTGTGTGTGTGTGTGTGTGTGTGTGTGAAAAACATATATTGTATTAGTCTATTCCTCATTTGTTTTCGTATAAAAGTATTTCTTGTTCTCCCCCAAACACTGAAGCAATAGTGATGTCTTTTGGCAATTCATTATATTCCCTGCATGGCTTCCTGCAGGCAGGCCCTGGCGAATGGTCTGGTGCCTGCAAGAGTGTCCCAGTATCAGGCTCTAGAGATGTCATTTGTGCTATGAGCTGCTACTGCAAGAGGTGGGGGCGGTGTTTATGGCAACGCAGTGGCTGGAATAAAAGCTCCTTGGAGTCTGTGGTTTCCTAACTGGTGTGAGTGAGATGCTAAGCTTGGGTATCCTTCTGTGCAAGGACAGGACTGGGAGCCATCAAGACATGAGGAGCAGGAGTGTCACGAAGCTGATGAGACACACCTTTGCTTCCCACAGCACTTCTAGTGCTGATTCCGTGATGGACATTGCAGAGTTACGCAGTCTGTCAAAATTCCAGTTGCCTCGTCTGCAGCCTGAGCAAAGCAAAACTATTCATGATGCTGCTGTGAAAATTAAATGTGTGTGTACTGAAGAATATATATAAATATGCATATGTATGTATATATAATGTTTGCATAAATATATATATTATATATAATATTACCATAGTATTACTGAATGTTAATTACTACTATATTTACATTTGCTAAAGATAACTAGGTTCCGATCTATTGTCTTTTTTAATTCCTCAGCATTAAACTAAGCAGAACATCTAGAAAACAGAAGACTAAAAAATAGAATGCCCATTTAATTATTTTATGGAGAATTGGAGAGTGTTTCATTTTATAGTATGGCACAAATAGGGGGTATCTTTATATTGTGTTCTTATTTGCCGACCCTATGCCTTAGAATATATTTCTCTATAAGCTTGCCTAGTTAACTAGGCTAGATAATTTAACTGCATATAATTCCAGATGTTAAATACAATTAAGAGTGACTTGACCTCAGTATAATGCCACTTTAGTTATCTTACAGGGGAGGAATCAAAGCTGTTTCTTTAAAGACCTTAAGAAGCTGAATCATCTATATAACTGAGAAGCATCAATACAGAGGTGGGGAAAGACAGAGATACACACACACATACACACACACACACACACACACACACACATCTGTGTATGTATAACCAGTCCCACAGTTCTACATCTGTGGTTCTATGTCCTTGAATTCTGCTTATTGCACATCAAAAGGATAAAAAAATATATTGTGCCTATGATAAACATGTACATATTTTATTTCCTGTCATTATTTCCTAAACAATACAGATCGCAACTATTCACTTAGTATTTACAGTATATTAGGTATTACAAGCAATCTAGGATGGTTTAAAGCATAAGGGAAGGTTGTATAGGTTATAGTTTATACAAAGGACTCAAGCAACTGTGGACTTGGTACCTGCAAGGACTCCTGCACATACTGAGGGACTCCTTGGATACCAACGAGTATCTACACACACACACACACACACACACACACACACACACACACACACACACACACACGAGCAGGGTTAGGAATGAATTTTCTACCTCTGAGAAGAAAGCAAGCAGTCATATCCTCGTAGGGTACCAGTCCCTGCACAGTGGACTGAATGTAATAAAATAAAACATGGGCAGGTATTAGTTGCATGTTCGATCACTCTGGGGATCTCAAGTGCTCTCTCTAGAATAAAGGGATGAGAGATCCTTCTAAGGAAAAAGGATGGAGAGCAGGGGAGGGACGCTGTGGACAGAAGCCCTGAGAGGGCAGAACCGACGCTCTCTTGTCTTCTTGGGCCACTCCATTTCCTACTGTGCACAGTAAAGGGTGGAGCAGAGGAGAGCACAGAGGGCCTGTGGAACAGGAGCCCGGGGAAAGACATGCACAAAGGCCGACTTTCAGTCCTACAGGGCAATGAGAATCCCGAGGCTCACAAATAGGTGAACAGAGAATAGCTTAGTGTGAAAATCTATGACAGTTTGGATCCAAGCTCTAGATAACAATAAAACATGGCCACTGTATGCGGAAACCAAAAGTAACCATGTTGCTTTAGTTAGCTTTTCATTGCTGTGACCAAAATACCTGACAAGTGCAACTTAGAGGAGGAAAGATTTGGCTCACAGTTTTAGAGGTTCCATCCATGGTTGGCTGCTCCCAGTCAGAAACATCTCAGCAGCAGGGTCTCAGGGAATGGTGAAAGAAAGATGCTCTCAATTCATAATGGCCAGGAAGGAGAGACAGAGACCAGGGCCAGATAGAGTTCTCATGACTAGGCCCCCAGGCACCACCTTCTCCTGCCATTTCCCACCTCTAAACCTGGCTAACACATGAGCTTTTCTGGGAAACATTCCATATCCAACCCTAACACATGCATAAGAGCATTACTCAAGTCTCAAACAAAAACAAATGGAATCTTCTTAACAGGATAAATTCCCTGGCTTCTATGATATTCAGCTAGAAATCAGTAACACAAACAAATACAAAATTCTCAATATGCAGAAACTGTAGTCTTTCAAATAATCCAAGACAAAAAAATCATACTATATTAAAATACTTTTAATTGAATAATAGTGAAAGTAGGCAATAGCAAAACTTGTAAGACTCAGTTAAAGCAATACTTAAAGGGAAATGTTTAGCCATAAATGTGTATGTAGACTTTAAAAAAAGGAGAAGAGGTAAAAGCAGTGATGTAAGTAGCCATCTAAAGAACTTATAAAAAACAAAATGGAAGCCGGGCGTGGTGGCGCACGCTTGTAATCCCAGCATTCGGGAGGCTGAGACCGGAGGATCCGGGTTCGCGGCCAGCCTCAGCTAGTCAGTGAGGCACTCCGCAACTTAGTGAGACCCGGTTTCAAAATAAAGAATAAAAAATAGGGCTGGGGGTGTAGCTCGGAGGTAGAATGCCCCTGAGTTCAATCCCCAGT
>PVLC010004131.1:0-11816 GCA_004027655.1 Graphiurus murinus
CCAGCATTCGGGAGGCTGAGACCAGAGGATCCGGGTTCGCGGCCAGCCTCAGCTACCTAGTGAGGCACTCCGCAACTTAGTGAGACTCGGTTTCAAATTAAAGAATAAAAAATAGGGCTGGGGGTATAGCTCGGAGGTAGAATGCCTCTGAGTTCAATCCCCAGTACCGCAAAAAAAAAAAAAAAAAAAAAAAAAAAAAAAGAAACAGGGTCTTGCTAAATTGCTGAGATCCTTGCTAAGTTGCTGAGGCTTGCTTCAAACCTGCAATCTTCCAGTTTCAGACTCCCAAGTACTGGGATTATGGGCATACATTGCCATCATCACATCCAGCTCCAGCATTATTATTATTATTATTATTATTATTATTATTATTATTATTATTAATTTTGGGGCAATAGGGGTTGAATCCAGAGATGTTCTACCACCAAGCTATACCCCCAGCCCTATTTTATTTTTTATTTGGAAACAGAGTCTCACTAAATTGATATGAGCCTCACTGAGTTGCTGAGGCTGTCCTTGAACTTGAACCTGAGATCCTCCTGTCTCAGCCTCCCAAGTACTGGGATTACAGGCATGCACCACCATGCCCAGAATGTTTGTCTATCTTTATACCAATACCACACTGTATCAGTTACTGTAGCTTTATAGTAAGTATTGAAATCAAGTAGCCTAAGAACTTTGTTCTTCTTTTTCAAAATTGTTTTGCCTATTTAAGATTCTTTGCATTTCCATATAAAGTGTGAAATCAGTTTGCCAGTTTCTTCAAGTAAGCCTGCTGGGATTTTGATAGGAATTGTATTGATGTATAAATCAGTGGTCATCTTAATATTGCATCTTCGGATCCATGAATATGGTATATCTCTCCATTTATTTATTTTTCTCAGTAATGTCTTGTCATTTTCAAGTATAGCAGTCTTGTATGTCTTTTGATTGATTTATTCCTTGATATTTAATGGTTTTTGAAGTCATTGTAAATGGCATTGTCAACTGCATTTTCGTGTGTGTGCGCGCACTACTGAGGATTGAACCCAGGAGCATTCTACCTCTAAGCTACACCCTGAGCCCTATTTTATTTTGAAACAGGGTCTCACTAAGTTGTGGAGGGTCTTACTAAGTTGTTGAGGCTAGCTTCAAACCTGCAATCTTCCTGTCTCAGCCTCCCAAGTACTAGGATTACAAGCATGTGCCACCACGCCCGGCTATTTTTTATTTTGAAACAAGCTCTCACTAAGTTGCTGAGGGTCTCGCTAAGTTGCTGAGGCTGGCCTTGAGCCTGTGATCCTCCTATCTCAGTCTCCCAAGTATTGGGATCAGAGGCATGCACCACCATGCCCAGCTTCAATTCCATTTTCAAATTGTTCATTGGTTGACTTATATTTGAGTAGGCTCACTCTGGCCCTTGTACTAAGAGTAAATTCTCAGGGCAGAGGGCAAAAGCAGAAGTAGGAAGACCAGCAAGGAGCCTCTTGCAATGCTTTGGGGCGGGATGACATGGCTGGGGAGGGGGTGGCAGTCTGGGGGTGTGTGTTGAGGAGAGGCTCTGTTGAGGCTGGAGCCAAAGGTGTGTTCTGCTAGATGGACATCAGGTGTGAGAGAAAGCAAAGAGCCAAGGCTTTAGCGTGACCAAGCAGAACGGCAGGGTCAGTTGTGTGGAGGAGGCTGAGTCAGGAGAGGCATGGGCGGAGCCATGCTGGGGAGTCCTGAGCTCAGCTGCCGCTCACCAATGGTAGAGACAGAGAAGGAAAGAGGCCACGGCCTGCACCCTGGGTGAGCCGGCTTTAGGACCTAGGAGACAATGGCAAGGGCGGGGGCTGGAAACAGGAAAGAAGGGTCTTCAAGGAGGAGTGAGGTGGAGGGGTCCTAAGACCCCACCGTGGGATGTAGCAGCGAAGAGTCCGACTTCCACAGCGGAGCGTAGCCTGGCTCGACGGGGTTCAGGAGGAAAGGGGAGGAGAGGAGTTGGGGTCAGCCCACACAGACCTTTTCTTTTTTTTTTTTTTTTGGCATTGGGAATGAAACCCAGGGGCATTCTACTTCCAAGCTCCACCCCCCAGCCCTATTTTTTATTCTTTATTGTGAAACAGGGTCTCACTAAGTTGCAGAGGGCCGTGCTAAGTGGCTGAGGCTGGCCACGAGCCAGGATCCTCCTGTCTCAGCCTCCCAAGTCCTGGGATTACAAGCATGCGCCAACACGCCCGGCTTTCCCACCGACTATTTTTAAGGGGGCGTCCTGCGTGGACGGCAGGCGGCTTTCCTGAGAACCACCCACAGAGGTTCAGATGCGATGCGTGCTCTTCCCGGTGGGCTCTTCCCGTGGCTTCCTTGCCTGTCAGGAAGAGTGCCGGGGTGAGGTGTGGGGACCGGACTCCTCCCCTGCCCTGGGCTTGGTGAGTTCTATGCATCCGGAGCCTCGTGCTACTTACCAGCAGTCCTCGGCTCCCCCACACAGGAGCTCAACATTTGCTTCGAGTACCGAGCGCACCCAGCTTCTTCAGGAGCCTGACAGAGACTTTCTGTTCGCCCTGTGGTGCCCGCACCCATGTCCTTGCCCTGCCGTCAGTCACAGCCACATCGCCACAACAAGAATTGCAGTGCTGTGACCGAAAGTTCAGCTCCTGCCCCAATTTGCCAAATCAAATATTTAGGACAAGTGTTTGGGAAGAAGGGAAAAATAATTGTACTAATTTGCTAGCAAATAGGGAAAAAAATCAGTGAACATACATTCAAGAAAAAAAAAAAGCTGAATTTTTCCAAAGCCCAAAGAAAGGAACTCCCCTTGTAAGGCTAGTTCAGGGTCACACAGGTGTGCTTATCAGAAACAAAACAGTATTCATGGTGCATTTTTCTCCAGATTGGTTCCCTGGACTTACTGGCACCCACTCTTCATTTCTGTGACCAGCAGACTGATAACATATTACTTGTTGACAGAGGGAAAAGAAGGAAAAAAGAAATGTCAGGTTTTTGTTTGTTTTTATTTTGAAACAGGGTCTCACTGAGTTGCAGAGGACCTCACTAAGTTGCTGAAGCTGTCCTAGAACCTGCGATCCTCCTGTCTCAGCCTCTCAGGTACTGAGATTACAAGCATCTGCCACCACACCTGGCTACCATGTCAGTAAAACAAGCAACCTGCCAGGCATGCTGGTGCATGTCTCCAGTAGTTGGGAGGCTGTAACAGGAGGTCTGCAGGTTCAAGGACAGCCTCAGCAACTTAGCAAGACCCTGACTCAAAATAAAAAATAAAAAATAGGACTGGAGGTGTAGCTTGGAGGTAGAATGGCCCTGGTTCAATCCACCTGCTTGCTGAGCTGCAAGGTCATAATTAATCCAAGAGCCAGGGTGGTGGTGCACATTTGTAATCCTAGTACTAGGGGGGCTGAGACAGGAGGATCGCAGGTTCAAGGACAGCTTCAGCAAGTAGTAAGATTCCCATCAACCTAGTGAGACCCTGTTTCCAAATAAGCAATAAAATAGGCTGGGGGTGTAGTTTGGAGGTAGAATGCCCCTGGGTTCCATTCCCAGTATTAGAAAACAATAATAATAATAATTAATCCAAGAAATGGATGCCCATTACAATATGGCCTTCCTGCTCCAACACGCATTCCCACAGCACCTTGGTTCCCACATGACAGAAGCATAGTGCCTAAAATGGAATTTGGCTGGCGCATAAGCAATTTTTCCTAGGCATGGAGAGTGGGATGGGGTCACGAAATTAAGCAAAAAAAGAAAGAGTCCCAATTCCATTTTTTTTTTTTTCTGCTATAGTGAACAAGAGCTCCTCAGACTGTATTTTAAGGACATTTTAAAATAGCTCCCGCACCCGGCTTCTTGGGGACAGCCCTCAGGCCTGCCAGGACCTTGGGGACAGGTTGTGCCCCCACCCCCATTCTCACCGGCGACAGCTCTGCTGGCTCAGTCGTGGAATCCACAGGCCGGCCCTGCCACAATCACCGTGTCCCCGGCGTGGCCATTCTGCTGGTTTTGTGCATTCCAAATATTCTCTGTGTGATTCTCAGTGTGATTCCAGGCAATCTCTCCAGGGATCCTTCACCATCTTATTGGTGTGGCCCTGGTTTGAGGATCTGTCCTGACCCCGGGCGTCCCATAAGCCCTGTTGTTTATATCGGTTATCAGGAGGGAGGTGGGGATTTTCATAAACACACTGACCGAATTTGAGCAGAAATCCTGGACTTAATCCAAGAGTGTGAGGTCGGCCCAGGCACGGGGCGGGAAGGCTCCCTCCTAGGGACCTGGCGGAAGCACCTGCAGCCGCGCCCGTAATGACGCATGTTCTGTTCCTTGTCTCAGAGTTTGCATGCCTGCAAGGCACTCCCTTCTTAGCTCTGACACCCCTGTCCCCCAAACATACCAGCACCACAGCTCAGGAGTTTAGGACGTGTCCAAGAGTGAGGAGGCGTCCTCCAGCCCCTTTGCAAACCAGCCATTACCGAGGATTTGGAAACACTCATGGGAGACAAACAGAAACTTCTGAAGTTTTATAGTGCACGCACTTTCCCTGCATACCGATCGCCAGCGCAGCTTTTCTGGGTGGTGCCCAGCGTCTCGGGACAGGGCGCCTGCGCAGACAGCAGACAGCGAGACCCGGGTGGGCGCAGCTCAGAGGGGTGGAGCAGAGGTGGGCGTGTCGGAGGGATGGGGCCCCGCGCCTGTCTCCAGTGCAGCCCGCACCCCAGGGCAGGGCAGCTGGGTGAACAGACTCCGGGAAAGCTGACGGCAGGTGACTGCCCAGCCCACAACAGCAAAGCTCATCCCCTTCCTAGAGAACACCTGGCCAAGCCTGTCCTGTTAGGGATGGGAAAGCCATGGCCCAGAGAGGGGCAGCGACTTGCCCAAGGTCACAGAGCACACTGGGGTGCAGCCTTCCCCAGCCTCCCCAGGGGGCCAGACACCTGCTGCTTCTGGTCAAGGGACCCCTCCCTTCCCGCCGGCTGGGCCAGCCTCTGCCAGGCGCTGGGGACAGAGAGCGGCTGGATGTGGTTCACCCCCACAGCAGCTCCCGGGGGCTGTGAGCGGGGATCTGGTGATAAGTCCAATGAACGCAGGAGCGTGCACATTTCAGAAACACGGGAACGACGGTGCACTGTGCCGGGAAAGCAGGGAGGCTTCCCAGCAGAGGCCACGGGGCTGGCCTTGAAGGACTGGGAGGAGGCTGGTGGCAGAGGGAGTGACGTAAGCAAAGCTTGAGCTAGGAGTCCTGCTAAACATAAGACCCTGGACTCTCATGTCAAGGGTGTGTTTTGAGCCAGGTAGGACCTGTTGAACCCTGTCATCCCCCGTCCAGCCAGGCTCTTATTATCCCCTGTCTCTGACATGTGGGAGGTGCCTGGTGTGTTAAGAGCGAGGTGGGCAGTGTATCATAGCGGAGAGGTCGCCCTGATCAGCCCTGCCCTGCACTCCACACAGGTGCAGACTTTCCATGGAGATCTGCTGCAGCACATGGAGAAGAACACGAAGCTGGACATGCAGTTCATCAAAGTGAGTCGGCCTCCCGCCTTGGCCCCGGGTCCCCAGGGGCAGGGCCACCGCTCCCCGAGTGACAGGGCGGACGCACTGAAGCCAGCGCCACCGGCATTGACCGGCCCCAGCTGCACCCCCTGAGCCCCTGTCCGGTGCTCTGAGGCCTCAGATGTGGGGTCTCCCACGTCTCTCCACCCTACCCCAGGACAGCCGCCAGCACTATGAGATCGAGTACCGCCACCGGGCCGCCAACCTGGAGAAATGCATGTCCGAGCTGTGGCGCATGGAACGGAAGAGGGACAAGAACGTGCGGGAGATGAAGGTGCAGGTGCACCCCGCGTGTGGAGGGGGGCACCCGCGAGGCCCCTCCCCGTGCCCCAGCACCCGCCTCTCGAATTTCACCAAGAAAACTGAGCTCGTAAAAAATGAACTCCACCAGGGTCCTTCCTCCTGCCCGACCGAGGCCAGTCCCCGCTCCTGTTGGCCCCAAACCATGGATCAACCCTCCAGCTCCTCCTGTCTCCCCTCTGGCCCCCTCTTCTGGTTCATGGTTCCCCTCTTTAGAATCTTCTTTCCCGAGTAGGGTATTATTAATCTGCTTGTTTTATTTTCATTAACCTAACCTCCCTGGGCCTCAGCTCTGTGCTTGGGCCTGCGCTGGTGCCAGGGACAGAGCGGAGGCTCAAACACCAGCCCGGCCTGTGAGACGCCCCCGAGCCAGGGCCCAGGGCCCGGCTCCTAAGGATGCAGCCGCTGTGAAGGGCGGCTCGGGAGCTGGGGTGGGCCAGTCCTCAGCAGCAGCCGCAGAGGAGGCAGCTGAGCCAGGAAGGTCGGGGGTGAGACGCTCGCCCACCACCCAGCCAGAACCTCCTCCCCCAGGAGAGTGTGAACCGGCTGCACGCGCAGATGCAGGCCTTCGTGTCCGAGAGTCAGCGGGCGGCCGAGCTGGAGGAGAAGAGGCGCTACCGCTTCCTCGCGGAGAAGCACCTGCTGCTTTCCAACACCTTCCTGCAGTTCTTTGGCCGGGTGAGTTGGCTGTGCCCAGGAATTTTCCTCCCTTCTTCTCTGTGCCCTTCCTTCTTTCCTCTGTGCAGAAATTTATCTTATGTCACTCTATCCATCCACTTTTCTGTTTGTTTCTGTGCTTATTTGTATCACCATATATTCATTCACTCACTCAGGCATGCATTTATTCGTTCATTTTTATTTCTGAATGTGTATGCTTGCCATTCACATGTTCATTAATTGACAAGTTTGGTTATTGTTAAATCACCCATGAATTTCATCATATTATTTAAATCCTCCATGCTCTTGCTTTATTCTGCCAGACCTCTCAGATTCTTCCGTTTCTCATTGGGGTTTGAAGTAGTTTGCTTTCTGTATTTAGTTGCCGTGTTGTTTGGTGCATAGGGGTTTATGACTATTATACCTTCTCTTAATATTACCACTTATGTGCTTAATGTCTCTCTTAATCAAGTTTGCTTTTAATTCTGCTTTGTCTGATATTAGTATTGTTTTTTCTACTTTCTCTTCTGTTTGCTTAATCTCCCTAATTATGTTTTTACTGTTGTTGTTACTAACACATAGCTGGGTTTTGGTTTTTGACCATTTGGGACGGTCTGTGTTTTCTTATGCTGTTAACATGACAAACTGATGTACCTGGGTTCTGTTCCTTCTAGCTAGCTGGAGTTTGCTGTATTTACTTTGTCATTTTCTCTTTTTCTCCCATTCTCAGCCTCATCAGTTTGGTTACATCATTATATATCTCCCCTTTTCCCTTACTAATTTGAAAGATCAATTATTTTTTTCCTCTCTACTAATGGTGACCTCACCTTGTGACCCATGATCACATATATACCCGTCCACTATTTGTGTGTGTGTGTGCGTGTGAGTGGTACTAGGGATTGAACCCAGGGGCATTCTTCCTCAGAGCTACACCCCCAGCCCTATTTTATATGGAAACAGGGTCTCACTAAGTTGCTGAGGGCCTTGCTAAGTTACTGATGCTGGCCTCAAACCTGCCATCCTCCTGTCTCAGCCTCCCAAATACTGCCTATCCACTATCTTATCCAAAAAATGTCAACTCCCCACCCAAGGCACACGCTCCTCAGTGCGTTGCTCCGGCTGCTCATGAGATGAGACCTTGAGAAGTATTTCCCGGCCCTCCTTGCTCCTCACCCCTCCTCGGCCCTCCCCTACCTCTTGGCTTTGTCAAGACAGCTCAGGACTCTGAGTTCCAGGCTCTCTTTCACCATCTCTTTGCACGTGGCCTTTTTACCTCGAGAACCTGTTTTTGGATCACCTGCACTCCCTTGCCTGGGCCCCGTCACCCTCCACCAAGCTGACCACTCACGTGACGGGTGCACAGCTCGCCCTGCTCCACCCTTTCCATCTCCCGCTGCCCGGGGTCCCTGTTGAGATTCACTGGCGTGGTTAGAGAACTTTCCTGAGCCTTTGCGCAGACCCGCAGACCCGCAGACCCTTGAGTTCCTGCAGATGGCTGGCTTTCACCTTGCTGCGTGGCATACTGGATGGTCACAGGGCCCCAGAGCTACAGGCCTGTTTTCTTGTGCCCCAAGGTGGAATCCACCGGTTCTCTAGCGCTTGGTGTTGTGGACGTGGAGTCTGGCGCTGGGCTGGCTCCTGGCTCTTTCTCCAAGGATGCCTGGAGACTTTCTTTGGGCTCCTGGGACTCAGGAGCACGTCCAGGTGACCTCGGTGACAGCCAGTCGTGGTCAGGGCTCCCACAGGCTGCAGGCTGCTTGTTCTTGGGGTCAGGGAGCCATGTTCCCTCCTGTTTCTTTAATGATGACCTCTCCTCCATCTTGCCATTTTCTCCGGCCACTCCTGTCATTTGCGCCTCGCTCTGTGACGTCTCCTCACCGTGTCTACTGCATTTATCCTGACCCATATATTGAGCCATTTCTCACTTTTGAGCTGTTAGACTGCTGATTCTACTCAACAGGTCTGTCGTCCCTTTTAGTTCATTTTTAATTCCTTTTAGTTCAATTTTCAGTCTTCAAACTGTGCTTTGTTGGAGCTAGGTGTGGTGGCACACGCCTGTAATCCCAGTACTAGGGAGGCTGAAACAGGAGGATTGCAGGTTCAAGGCCAGCCTCAGCAACTGTTTCAAATAAAAAATAAAAAGGGCTGAGGATGTAGCTCGGCTCGGAGGTAGAATGCCTGTAGATTTGATCCCCAGTATCAAAACCAAAAAACCAGCCAACAGACAAAAACCAGCCAGGCATGGTGGCACATGCCTGTAATCCCAGTACTTGGGAGACCGAGATAGGAGGATCACAGATTAAGGACAGTCTTAATAATAGTGAAATTCTCAGCAACTGAGCGAAACCAAGTTTCAAAACAAAAAATAAAGCTGTGCATGGTGGTTCGTGCTTGTAATCCCAGTACTTGGGAGGCTGAGATAGGAGAACGGCTGGTTTGAGGACAGCCTCAGCAATTTAGTGAGGCTCTCATCGACCTCGTGAGATCCTGTTTCAAAATAAAAATAAAATAGGGTTGGAGGAGCCGGGCATGGTGGCACACACTTGTAATCCCAGCATTTGGGAGGCTGAGACCGGAGGATCTGGGTTTGCGGCCAGCCTCAGCTACCTAGTGAGGCACTCTGCAACTTAGTGAGACCCTGTTTCAAAATAAAGAATAAAAAATAGGCCTGGGGCTGTAGCTCGGAGGTAGAATGCCCCCAAGTTCCATCCTCAGTACTGAAAAAAAAAAAAAAATAGGGTTGGAGGTGTAGTTTGGAAGTAGAATGCCCCTGGGTTCAATCCCCAAACCAAACCAAACTGGGCCTTGTCAGGCTAAGAAGGCCTTCTTTCTGCAGCAAGTGTTCAGCCTGCCTCTTCCTCCCAGCCCCCCAGGGGGTCCCCTGGGTTCTCCTCGACCCCTGGACCCTCTGAGGTTCCTTCTTCCCTCTGCATCTTCGTGGCCCTGTTTTCACTCGGGGTGGAGTTGAGCTGTAAGGGCCTCAGGCAGCGGTGCTGTGGAGTGTGTGTGTGTGTGTGTGTGTGTGTGTATGTGTGTGTGTGTATGTGTATGCGTGCGCATGCACATGTGTGTGTGTGTAGGGGAGCGTTTTCCACCCAGTCACTGGGCTGCCTTGTCCAACTGTCCACAGCCAGCTCCCCACCGTGGCACAGGGAGGACCCCCTCTGCCTCCTTCGCAAGCCAGCTCCAGTTCGGCTTCAGGGATTAACTTAGCCTCCCCGCATGGAGAACCGCTGCAGGCAGGGCTGGAGGGAAGGCTGTGCAGGTTGTGCACTGCACAAGAGAGCCAGGTGAGAGTAGGGGCTGCGCTCTGCGCTCCAGGCTGAACACACGGTGCAGACTGCATTTGCCTAGGAAAAGGAGCACTTTTTCTTTGCACAAGGAAGTCAACTTTTCACTAACTGTATGTGCACCAGGTTCTAGCCACCCAGAGAAGACACCTGCCTGTAACTTAGGTAAAGGAGCCCACGTAGCTCCTGGAGCTCCCGAAAGCCAGCAGCCTCTCCATACTCACTCATGGAGGGACATTCCGTGCTGCTGGCCCTGGCATATCTACGTGCCAGTCCTTGCCTGGCCCTTCGCTGCAGGGCCTCAGCCCCTGCCCGCCCGGCAGTGGTCAAATTCCAGCCTGCTCTCTCCCGAGGAGGGCCAGCAGGAGCCGGAGCCTCCAGCACAGGGACACCTCATCTGGCCTGGCCCAGCTGAGAGGAACTGCAGGGGTGGGGCCAGGAGCCCCAGGGTGCCATCCGCCCAACAGCCCCTCCTGAACTGATGGCTTTGTCCCTTAATTTTTCCAATGACATTCATTCATTCAACAATTTATTAATTATCTTTTTGTGGTACTAGGAATTGAACCCAAGGGCATTCTACCTCCAAGTACACCTCCAGCCCTTTTTATTTTTTTGATTTTGAAACAGGGTCTCACTAGGTTGCTGACAGCCGCACTACATTGCTGAGGCTGTCCGTGATCCTCCTGTCTCAGCCTCCCAAAGTACTGGGATTATAGGTGTGCGCCACTATGCCTGACAACTTTATTTGTAGCCAGATGATGTGCCAGGTCCCAGCTCTATGTCACACACGAGCAGGAGTCCCTGACCCCAACCCACCCCAGACTCTTCCCTGATGCAACATATATGGTCCCCGTGCCTCCCCCAGCCTCAGCCTCATCATTCTTTCTTTTTTTTTTTCGGTACTGGGGATTGAACTCAGGGGCATTCTACCTCCGAGCTATACCCCCAGCCCTATTTTTTTTTTATTCTTTATTTTGAAACCGAGTCTCACTAAGTTGCGGAGGGCCTCACTAGGTAGCTGAGGCTGGCCACGAACCTGGATCCTCTGGTCTCAGCCTCCCAAATGCTGGGTTTACAAGCGTGCGCCACCATGCCCGGCTTCATCATTCTTTCTTTTCTTTTTTTGCGGTACTGGGGATTAAACTCAGGGGCATTCTACCTCCAGGCTAGGTCCCCAGTCCTATTTTTTTATTCTTTATTTTGAAACAGGGTCTCACTAAGTTGCAGAGGGCCTCGCTAAGCAGCTGAGGCTGGCCGAGAACCCGGATCCTCCGGTCTCAGCCTCCCGAATGCTGGGATTACAAGCGTGCGCCACCATGCCCGGCTCATCATTCTTTCTGTCACTCCATTTCTTTGTGTTCTTGGTCAGTTTCTCAACCACCAAGATTCTGCAGCAAATTTTAGCATGGGACTTCATTTCCCTGGGCCTCATTTTCTCATCTGGAAAAAGAGGGAAGTAAATTCCCGCCTCATGGGGTCAACGCAGTGGGACACAGGGGTCCTAGGAAGGAGTCCAGTGAAATCAATCTGGTGCTGCCCCTCCTCCCTCCACGCCCAAAACTGGAGCTCCCGCTGGGAGATGCTGCTTGCCTGAGCTCTCCACAACCCCACAGACCCTCACCCCAGGCTCAAAGTCCTTCCCCACCAGGCCCTCGCTGAGTGTGTATCTGAACCCAGGGACAGACTGGGCGCAGCGACAGATCTTGAGGCTGTTCTCAAACCTGTCATCCTCTTGGCGTGGCCTCCCAAGTGCTGGGATTACAGGTGTGGTGCGCCATCACGCCCAGCTTCATACTGTCTTCCACGTGAGATTGACACTGTGTCAGGTTTCAAAGCCATTTGATTGCTTTTCCTGGGACATGGTGGAATCAGTTCTTCCACATACTAACTTGTAGGAGCTTTTACGAGTTCCCGGGATAAATAAGTTGGCGATGAGTTACAACTGTCTTCACCAGTTTGTTGTTTAGCATTGGACCTCCGAAGATTGGTGTGTGTGTGTGTGTGTGTGTGTTATTGGGGATAGAACCTAGGGGCCTTCTACCTCTG
>PVLC010004131.1:11916-55054 GCA_004027655.1 Graphiurus murinus
TTGAACTCAGGGGCATTCTACCTCTGAGCTATACCCTCAGCCCTATTTTTTTATTCTTTATTTGGAAACAGGGTCTCACTAAGTTGTGAAGTGCCTCACTAGGTAGCTGAGGCTGGCCGCGAACCCGGATCCTCTGGTCTCAGCCTCCCAAATGCTGGAATTACAAGCGTGCGCCACCACGCCTGGCTCCCACGGTCTTCTCTATGGTTTAGAAACCCCAGCTCCATACATTGTTCCTTCCTGTCCACCAGCTGACCTGCCTGGGCAGGACCGAGGGAGGCCAGCAGAGTGCTGTCCTGCTGGGACTTGGGCTGTGGTCCTTGCTCCCAAACCCTCTGGAGCCCTGCCAGGGGCTCTCCACCACATGGAGATAAGAATCCCTTTAAATTACGGTGTGCACCAGGCGTGGTGGAGCACGCCTGTAATCCCAGTACTTGGGAAGCTGAGATGGAGGATCCGGGTTCGAAGTCTGTCTCAGCTGCTTAGTGAGGCCCTCCGCAACTTAGTGAGACCCTGTTTCAAAATAAAGAATAAAAAATAGGACTGGAGGTATAGCTCAGGGATAGAATGCCCCTGAGTTCAATCCCCAGTACCACAAAAAAAAAAAAAGAAAAAAGAAAAAAAAGTTGTGCACCGGGCATGGTGGAGCATGCCTGTAATCCCAGTGTTTGGGAGGCTAAGACAGTAGGATCACAGGTTCAAGGACAGCCTCAGCAAGTAGTAAGAATAAATAAGGAAAGAAAGAGGAGGGGGGGAGGTGTGCAAGTCAGGCACTGTGGCACACACTTATAATCTCAGTACTTGGGAGTTTGAGGCAAGAGGATTCCAGGTCGGAGGTCAGCCTCAGCACCTTAGCTAGGTCTAGGGGTGTAGGAATGTAGGTCTAGAGGTGTAGCTTGGAGGTAGAATGCCCCTGGATTCAATCCCCAGAACTCCAACACACACACACACACACACACACACACACACACACACACACACACCCACAGTGTAGTCGTAAGAGAGCTCATCAAAGATAGACTGGTACAGTCCACTCCACTGGATGAGAGACCTTAAGCCAGTCACTGGATTTCTCTGACCCTCAGCATCTTCTTCAGTTAGATAATAACTTCACCTCCCATCAGGGCTATGGAGATAAAGCACTGGACACCAGGGATAAGGCAGACACAGCACCGAACACAGAGCCTGGCAGAGCGAACTTCCCAGAAAAGAGCAGCTCTTCTTATTCCTAAAGTGACAGACCAGAGCTAGGTCTTGGGGGACCCAGTGCTTGACTAGAAAAGGGACAGACCTGTATAGCCAGGAGCACTGGGTTTTAGACTGTCCCTGGGAGTCCTTGTATACAGGTGACTGAGTGACGATACAGAGAGGTCAATGGCTCTGAAAGAAGTTTTACTCTTTGCAGATCCCAAGAAAAAGGGAAGGACCAAGGCCGCCCAGGGAGACTCAGAGGAGGGGAAGGCAGGGCCCAGAGCCCGAGTGCTGGCTGGGCGATGCACAGTCATCCCAGAGCTCTGGGCTACAGCGGTGGTCGCCAGCTGCCTGGCCCTGGGGGATTTAGAGAGACTGGCTGAGTGAGAGGAGCCAGATAATGAGGCTGGGGCTGTGGGTTTGGGAGTGGTTGTTCTGTAAATGAAAGACAGTTCTTAGCAGGCTGCAGACTGTCCCTGCAAGGGGCAGAGTCTCCAGGATTAGCAATCCCCAAGATGTTAAAGGATTTTTACGATACAGGAAACAAAACCCACGGATTAGGCCTGGCGTGGTTGCAAGGTGGCCGGTAATCACAGTACTTGAGAGACTAAGACAGGAAGAGCACAGGTTTGAGGCCAGCCTTAGCAATTTAGGGAGACCCTGTTTCAAAATAAATAAAAAAGGTTGGGGGTATAGCACATCTCTGGGTTCAATCCCCAGTCCCTCCCCCCAAAAAGCCACCATACACACAGTAGGTCTAACATTTGAAGCCCTCCCACGCCACGTGCGTATGGGCTGTGTGGTCACTGCTGAGTTCCGTGTCCAGGATGGTTTTGCTTGAGAGAGAGGAGACAGCTGTGTTGGGCAAACTAGAAAAGAGATTCTTTGAAGGCTACAGGGCAAACTGGAACCCTGTATTTGAAAGATCACTCTTGAGCCGGGAGTGGTGGTGCAGGTTTGTAATCCCAGTACTTGGGAGGCTGAGACAGGAGGATCACAGGTTCGAGGACAGCCTCAGCAAGTAGTGAGACTCTCATCAACCTAGTGAGACCCTGTTTCCAAATAAGTAATAAAATCAGGCTGGGGGTGTATTCAAAGGTAGAATGCCTCTGGGTTCAATCCCCAGTACTACAGGAAAAAAAAAAAAAGAAGAAGAAGAAAGATCACTTTTAGAAAACTACTCAAACTGGCTTAAACGAAAAAGGTATTATTACTTTTGTAAACTGGAAGGTTGAGGTGGTTTCAGATACAGCTGGATCCAGGGGCAGGAAAGGGTGCCATTGGAAATGTCACGATGTGTCGCTCGGGTTTTAGCTGCCCGTGGTGGCTTCCCTCGACCTGTTTAGCAAACCCCATGAAGTGACAGAATGTACTTTTCCTGGCTGTTGCAGGGTAAGTACTTGGACCGGGTTGTCTGGTCCCAGTGTTGGGGAAAGCGCCAGGTCTGTGTAGCCAGGAGGATCCCGGGTGGCCAGGCCTGGGCTCGCCCCAGCCCCCGGGGCCGGTCCTGGGGCCGCCCGCGTTGGGGCCACGCGGCTGACCCTGGGCCCCTCTGGCCAGGCCCGGGGGACGCTGCAGAACCGCGTGCTGCTGTGGAAGGAGCAGGTGGAGGCCAGCCGCGGCCCGTCGCGCGCCCACTCCCCCGGCCTGCTGGGCCCGCTGCTGGGGCCGCCCTACCCCTCGGGCCGCCTCACGCCCACCCGCCTGGACATGGTGAGGCCCTGGGCGCCCCCGCCGCCCTTCGCGCCCCCGCCGCTGTCCGCGGGGCCCTGGGGCCCGAGCCCCCCCGCCTGGAGCCGGCCGCCCCCCGCGCCCCCGCTCTACGCCGCGCCCCCCGGCCTGCCCTTCCGGCCCCCGTGGTGGCCCCAGCGGCCCCCGAGCCCCTACGCCGACGGCTGGGACTGGGGGTGGGGGCTGGGCTAGGGCGGCCGCCCCCCCACCCGCCCTGCCCTCTCCCCCGCAGCCCCCCAGGCCTCTGGGAGAGTTCGGCGCCCCCCGCAGCCGGCACGGCTCCGGCTCCTACCGCCCCGAGCCCGCCGAGGCCAGGCCCGCGTCGCAGCTGGAGCCAGACCGCCGGCCCCTGCCCCGGACGCCGTCGGCCTGTGAGTGCCGGGCAGAGCTCTGGGGCTGGGCTGCAGCAGGAGGGATGGAGGGTAGACTCCGGGAGAACTTCCCGCCCACGTGCCGCCGCGCTCTCCGACCCCGCAGCCTCGCTCTACGCCGGCAGCACCGCGCCCTCGCGCTCCGACTCCTTCGGCGAGCGCCCGGGCGGCGGCGGCGGCGCCAGGAGGGTCCGCGCCCTGGTCTCGCACTCCGAGGGCGCCAACCACACGCTGCTGCGCTTCTCGGCCGGAGACGTGGTGGAGGTGCTGGTGGCCGAGGCCCAGAACGGCTGGCTCTACGGGAAGCTGGAGGGCTCGTCCGCGTGAGTGGGTCCTGGGGGGGCGGGGCGGGCGGGGACTCTGTGCCCGAGGGACTGCGACCTCCGGTGGAGGGTTCCTGGCCTCCTTTTGGGGCCTGCCACAACTCTCCCCTTCTCCCTACCCCCACGCTGCCTCAGTTTCCCTTCCACGGGGGTAGGAAGCGCCTCACCGAGTCCCCAGCGGTGGCCCTTGAGAGGGCAAAAGCTGCACCCGAGCCGGGCGTGGTGGCGCACACTTGTAATCCCAGCATTTGGGAGGCTGAGACTGGAGGATCCGGGTTCACAGCCAGCCTCAGCTACCTAGAGAGGCACTCCGCAACTTAATGAGACCCTGTTTCAAAATAAAGAATAAAAAATAGGGTATAGCTCAGAGGTAGAATGCCCCTGAGTTCAATCCCCAGTACCACACACACACACACACACACACACAGGCAAAAGCTGGTGGCCGGGTGCGGTGGAGGGGCGGGTGGAGGAGTGAGAACCCCTAAAGACCCCGCCCCCTTTTGACAGCGCCAGGGGAGGGGCGAGTGCTGTGCAGGAGGGGAGCGAAGGTGGGGCTGCTGGGCCGGGCTTTAGGGCAGGACAGCGGGTGCCCACCCCGCCCAGAAGGAGGGGCAGGAGGAGAGGGCTTGAGGGATGGTGGGTGTGGGAGGGGTGGCTTGTGAGCGTTAAAGGGCGGCAGACAGGCGCGTGAGGAAGCGTGTGTGGCCGTGGGGGCATTTGGGCAGGGGACGCCTGCGTAGGCTGGGGATGCCGTGTGAGTGGCCGGTGGTGACGGTGGCTCTCGCTCTCCTGGGATTATGGACGCCAAGTCCAGGCGTGCGCAGGCGTGGCCGGTTCTAAGTGCCAAGGTGGCGGCCTGGCAGGCGCTCCCAGGGACCAGCTTGCTCCGGTCTCACCAGGGTGGAGCCAGCTCCTGGGCCTGCTACAAAGCCTTCTAGACCAGCGCAGCCAAACCGCGTTCCCCGAGGACACCATTGCTCTTGCGGTGGCTCCCGGGCTAGGGCGTGACCACAGGATATGTCACCTGTGGGCACTCGCTGGTGAAAACAGACATGCAGGAAATGGTTCTGTCCCGTGGGTCGCTGTGCGGAGAGAGTGCCGTTGACTGGCTTCGCTGAGCAGGAAGGCGGCTCTTTGGGGGACATTTCTCCAGGTGTTCTGCAAGAATCTTGTGGCCTCTGAGCTGGGCGAAGTGGCACACACCTGTAATATCCCAGTACTTGAGAGGCTGAGACAGGAGGATAGCAGATTCGAGGCCAGCCTCAGCACCTTATCAAGACACTGTTTCAAAATAAAAAGGGCTATGAACATGGAGATAGAATGCCCCTGGATTCGATCCCTAGTTAGAAAAAAAAAAAAGGAAAGAGAGAAAGAAAGAGAAGGGTGGAGCCTGGAAGGTTAAAGGATGTTGACCACAGTCTTTTCCTCCCAACCCAGGCAGTGACTGGGTGCAGCCCCAGTGCTCTGGGTGCAGGGGTCTCTGGGGACCACAGGGCTGGGGTGGACGGAAGCAGCTGAGCCGGGTAGGAAGAGCACTTAGTCAGGCCCCCTGTGCTGGGTGCCCCTTCCTTGGGTGCCTCTCCTGCCCCACCCCCTCACTGCTTTGCAGTGGAGCTTGCCATCCTCAGCCTGGGAGCTCCTGGGGAGGAGGCTCAAGGGACCCCCTCCTCTGCCCTGCAGGAGCGGCTGGTTCCCTGAGGCCTATGTGAAGCCGGTGGAGGAGGTGCCCATGAGCCCCATGACGCCCTTGAGCCCCATGGCCTCCATGAACCCTATGAATGAGCTACCTTCCAGGTACCGGGGTATGGGGGAGGGTGCCAGTGGGGGTGTCCCGCCTCCAGGGAGGCACCCGAGGGGTGTAGCCTCAGTGGGCCTGACCCCTTCAGCCCCTGGGGAACCACACCCAAGGGCTCCCGTTTCTACACTGAAGATCATTGTGTCCATTCCTCTGCCTCCCCTCCACCTCCGAGGCCAAAAACCGCCTTTCACCCGGACACAGAGGCTCAGGGGCCCAGCAGAGGGGGTGGGGGCACCAGGGCCCTGACCCCCTTCCCTTTCCGCCTTTCTCTGGACGCAGGTCCTACCCGCTCCGCGGCAGCCACAGCCTCGATGACCTCCTGGACCGGCCGGGCAACCCCACAGCGTCCTCGGAGTATTGGGATGGCCAGTCCCGCTCCCGCACCCCGAGCCGGGTCCCCAGCCGCGCCCCCAGCCCCGCACCCACACCCTTGCCCGGCAGCCGCCGGAGCAGCATGGGCAGCACAGGGGTCACCAACGACGTCAAGGTGAGCCCCCGCCTTCCCTGCGCCCTGGGCGGGGAGCCGGGCCAGGAGCCCTCCCTGCTCTGTGGAGGAGCCCCGCCTCGGGCCGCTCCTCGGTGCCAGGAAGGATGGAGTCCCGAGTCTGGGGGAGGCCAGGGAAGCCCGACTCAGGGCCGCAGCCCAGGTGTCCCTCCTGGAGCACTGATACAGACGCCGCCTTCCCGTGCCCAGGCCAAGAAGCCCAGGCGCCTGGGCCAGAGCAGGGCTGCGGCCACCGGGGGGCAGGGGGCGCCGGAAGGGGCCACGGATCCATCCTGACGGGGCAGCTAGTCCTGGAGATGGTACTCTGCAGAGCCCGGAGCCTCTGAGACCTGAAACCACGGGATTCTGGCTTCCCGTCCCCGAGGTCTGGCTTGGCAGGACTCCCTGTCCAGTGCTCTGCCTTCCTGGGGCACAGAGAGAGACAGGAGGCGCAGGGCTTGCACCCTCATCCCCACCTAACCTGCCCTCTTTCCACTCGCACCCCAGAAACTCATGTCGTGGGAGCAGCACCCCCCAGAGCTCTTTCCGAGGTGAGTCCCCCCCTTCCCGGGCAGAAGGGGAGCGAGCAGGTGTCAGCGAGGGCGGGGGCAGGAGGTGGAGCCGGGGACGCCCGCTGCCCTCTCTGGGCCCCTCTCATCCTGCCCTCCCCTCCACACAGGGGCACGAATCCCTTTGCCACCGTGAAGCTGCGTCCCACGGTCACCAACGACCGCTCCGCGCCCCTCATCCGCTGAGGCGCCTTCGCCCAGCGGGGTCTGAGGTCGAAGCGCACGCGGCCCAGAGGCCATTCGGAGCTGGAACCGCTGTGGATCCAAGACGCCGGGCCCTGACGCCGGGCTGGCTGTCCTCCCCCGCCGCCCCAGCCTGAGCAGCTCCAGGGGCACTCGCCTGCGGCCTGGGACCCTCAAAGTAGAGCAGGTGGAATTGGGGGACAGAGCAATTTCTTCCTTCCAGGGGCCCCTGGACTCTCCCTGGGGGCTGACCTCCTGCCCCGGCCTCCTTCCCCTCCTCTGCCCCAGTGGGGAGGAGCCCCGTGTACTGCCCCATTTCCCACTCCTCTTAAACTTAGCAAATAAAGCAAACAGACATGGCAGCAGGGACTGTGGTGTCTTGATTTGGGGGACAGGGGGGAGGCTGGAGATGGAGACCCCCCCAATGATGGCCGCCCCTGGGAGGCCTCTCTCACTCCTGCCCCTCACATCCCTCAATCTGGACGACTCTTTAGGGCCTCCCCAAAGCCCCCCGGGCTGCCTCCCTCATCCCCACCCGCAACCAGGCAGTATCGGGTGCTCCTGAGTGAGGGAGGGGATGACAGCGGCCCAAGTCAGGGACCGCCAGGCAGCCTGGGACACAGCACCCTTTGTTCTGCCCCACCCCCACCTCCCCAGGCTCTCAGCCCCGGATTAGCCTTATCCAGGGGAAAGCCAGGAGCCCCTGGAATGCGGCCTGGGGAATGTGGAGCAGACCAGGCGCTGAGGAGACGGGGCCGGTGGGGTCTCTCCAGGACAGGGCTGGGCTCCCTGCACCCGGCTAGGATCCCTGGAGCAGGGCTCCACCTGTCCACCCAAGGCCCCAGGAGGTGCTCGGAGTCTCCTTGGTCCTTCTTGTACAGGCTGGGACGGGTCACCCCACCGTGGGTGCCCAGCTGGCCCTGTGTTCATGGTCACTAATGGCTCCTTCTTCCTGGGCAAAAGCCTCTTAGCCTGGGTGGGGCAGGGGACGCTCTAAGCCCCAGGCCTGGGGGAGGGAGTCCTCTCCGGTGGTGACAGGCTGCTGGGAAGCAGGGAGTCTCTCTGCGGGCCTCCGGAGATGTGAAGCTGGATACCCAAACCCAGAGGCAGGCTCCGGTGAGTGTGTGGTGAGGTGCAGAGGAGACAGGTGCAGCCAGCCCGGGGCTGAGGGAGGAGGGCAGATCCTAGACGCCCCTGGGGAGGGCGCTTGGCATCAAAATACGAGGAGGCTGTCCCAGGAGCCCTGGGTTGCTGCCACCCCTTGAAACCGGGCCACCTTCCTTACCTATCGGGGTGCGTGGGGCTGCAGGAGAGCCTCTGGCTGAAGTTCCAGGTGTGGGAGACCACAATTGTCTAGGGATGGCGGGGTCAGGGCTGCTGGGGTTTGGAAGCAGATCTGCCTCCCAGAGCGCCCTCAAAAGCCCCTACCTGTCGAGTATGAGCTAGAGCCCCCCCGCAGGTTGGCACAGGGCAATGGGTCACCATCCTACAGGTGGGGAAACTGAGGCTCAGGGAGGGGAGGAGTCTGCCCCCGTCACAGGGCAAATCTGTGGCTAGGCTGCACCTCAGCTCCCCTGGCTTATGTGCTGTTATGAAGCAGTCCCCCCGCTAAGGCTCTGATGACAGTTGTCATCCCTGATGGTTAAGAACAGCGGGGCACAGACTGCAAGGCCCTGGAGGAAAATAAACTCACCCAGGCCTCCATGCAGACAGCATCTATCCCCCGAGTGTTCTGTTTGTCCAGAGACCAGCACACATACTGGGGACACCCCCAGCCCCCCACTGGTTGCCAGCCGCTCAGACCACCACTTCTGCCATCACTAGGTCCCCAGGGGGAGAAGCGGCTTCCAGAGGGGTCTTCCTGAAGTCAAGTTTCAGGTGCGAACCACCCGTAGCTCCCTGCCCTTTCCAGTCCCTTGCCCGAAGGGGAGACACGGGTGTGCCTCCTACCTCGGTTTCTCCGGGAGGGCTCCAGGACCTAAGGAGGGCCCTAGTGGGTGGCCCTGTGCCTCAGTTTCCTCGTGCAGGTCTCCAACCCCCTGCTCTGGGCTATAAACCTGCCGTTACTTCTTGTCCCTCTCCACCCAAGCAGCAGCGGAGGTGATGGGCGCTGGCGGCCCCCGGCCGGGCGCAGGCCCCCCAGACGGCGGCTGGGGCTGGGTGGTGCTGGGCGCCTGCTTCGTGGTCACCGGCTTCGCCTATGGCTTCCCCAAGGCTGTGAGCGTCTTCTTCCGGGCGCTCATGAGGGACTTTGGAGCCGGCTACAGCGACACGGCCTGGGTGTCCTCCATCATGCTGGCCATGCTCTACGGCACGGGTCAGCCCCGCCCACCCCGCCTCCACGGGCCCTGCACTGGGGGGTGGCGGGGTCCAGGAGGAGGAGACCCCAGGCCCCTGAACGTCCCCCCTCCTGTGGAAAGCCTGGCGCCAGAAAGCAGAGCAGAGGGCACACGAAAGGGACAGCGACCAGAGGGAGCTCAGCCCGTGTGTTTAGTTTTTGTTGTTGTTTTTCAGTACTGAGGATTGAGCCCAGGGGCATTCTACTCCCAAGCTACACCCCTAGCCCTATTTTTCATTCTTTATTTTGAAACAGGGTCTCACTAAGTTGCAGAGGGCCTCACTAAGTAGCTGAGGCTGGCCACAAACCCGGATCCTCCTGTCTCAGCCTCCCAAGTACTGGGATTACAAGTGTGCGCCACCATGCCCAGCTCCAGGTGGTTTTTTTGTTTTTGTTTTTGTGGTGCTGGAACCCAGGGCCTCCCGCATACCAGGCAAGCCTCTAGCATCCACCCCTGAGCCACACCCACCTGGCTTGTGCCATGCTGGGGCAAGGGTGGGGGAGGCCAGGAGCCTGGGGGAGGAGCAGGGGGATTCCAGGCTGTGCCAGGAGGTGGGAGCGGGGAGTTTGTGAAGATAAAAGGAAAGGGGGCAGAAGCCACTTCCTTGGTTCTCAAGAAGGGTGAGAGGTGGGGGACTCTGGGCCAGGACTTACTCTTCCCCCTCTCCCAACCCCACCTCTCTGGTCTGTCCTGGCCAAGCTGTGTGATCTTGGCCAGATGCTGCCCTCTCTGGATCGCACACAGAAGGTGCATAGGAGGCCTTATGCCCCTTATCCCGTATTTCCAGAGCTGGGGGGTGCAGAGCCTGACCATGCCCCCCCCGGGGAAGGGGATTGGTTCAAATCAGGTGGAGGGTCACCCGCTGGGCTGAAGCATTTCCCCCTGCCCGGCCCTGCCCACAGGCCCCGTGTCCAGCATCCTCGTGACCCGCTTTGGGTGTCGCCCGGTGATGCTGGCCGGTGGGCTGCTGGCTTCTGCGGGCATGATCTTCGCGTCCTTCGCCACGCGGCTCGTGGAGCTGTACCTGACGGCTGGGGTGCTCACAGGTGAGGCTGCCCACCGCCCTTCTCCCCTGCAGGGTGGGGGTGAGGTCGGGGGGGCCTTACTGTAAGACCCCGAGGGATGCCCTTCGAGGTGCCCCTGTTGGGTTGCGGGGTGGGGGGTGTATATCCGCCCCGTCGGGGCCTGGCGCCTCCCTCCTGCTGGGGGCTGGGGTGGACGCCCTGGGGAGCCGCACAGCGCCGCCTCGCCCGCAGGCCTGGGCCTGGCCCTCAACTTCCAGCCGTCGCTCATCATGCTGGGGCTGTACTTTGAGCGGCGGCGGCCTCTGGCCAACGGGCTGGCGGCGGCGGGCAGCCCGGTGTTCCTGTCGGCGCTGTCGCCGCTCGGCCAGCTGCTGCTCGAGCGCTTCGGCTGGCGCGGCGGCTTCCTGCTGTACGGCGGCCTCCTGCTGCACTGCTGCGCGTGCGGCGCGGTCATGCGGCCGCCGCCTGGGCCGGGACCCCGGCAGTGCAGGGACGGCGCGGAGGACGGCGCGGGCGAGGCTCCCCGGGAGGCGGACGCGGACGGCGCCCGGAAGCGCCCGCGCACGGCGCCCCCTGGCGGCCGGTCCCGCCGGCGCCTGCTGGACGTGGCCGTGTGCGCGGACCGCGCCTTCGCCGTGTACGTCGGCACCAAGTTCCTGATGGCGCTCGGCCTCTTCGTGCCCGCCATCCTGCTGGTGAACTACGCCAAGGACGCGGGCGTGCCTGACGCCGAGGCCGCCTTCCTGCTGTCCATCGTGGGCTTCGTGGACATCGTGGCGCGGCCGGCGTGCGGAGCCCTGGCGGGCCTGGCGCGCCTGCGACCCCACGTGCCCTACCTCTTCAGCTTGGCCCTGCTGGCCAACGGGATCACTGACCTGAGCAGCGCGCGTGCGCGCACCTACGACACCCTCGTCGCCTTCTGCGTCGCCTTCGGCCTGTCCTACGGCATGGTGGGCGCGCTGCAGTTCGAGGTGCTCATGGCGACCGTGGGTGCGCCCCGCTTCCCCAGTGCGCTGGGCCTGGTGCTGCTCGTGGAGGCCGTGGCCGTGCTCATCGGGCCGCCCACTGCAGGTGCCGCCAGCAGGAGGAGGTGGCAAGGCCTAGTGCCACTTAGTCTAGGGAAGCCACCTCCCTGTCCCAGTTGGAACTTCCAGGGGGAAGGGAAGGGACAGCTAGTTATCCTGTCCCCCAAGCAGGGACCAAGCAGGGTGGAGTCGCAAAAGTGAGGAGGATGCCTGGAAGAAACTGACACTGATTCCAGGCTGATAGGTCATGCCCAGCAGTAGTCACAAAGGCCTGTGAAGTGTGAGGCTTATTCGTATGTTGCAGATGGGGAAACCGAGGCACAGGAGCTTAGCACAAGTTGCAGTCCCAGAGTTAGAGCCATGATCTGCCATACTAAATGCCCACACCTTCAAACAGTGTGTCTGTTTGAGTCCCCCACCCTGGAAGGGGAACAGGGACGTGGTTTGGGGTACCAGTCGGGGGGCCAGGAGCAGAGTGGAGGGGCTCAGTGGGCAGCTGAGGAGGAGAGGTGCTGGCACCTTCCAGGTGCGGACTGCCCTGCCAGGCACTCTGTTCATGGGTGTCTTCCTGGGTTGTGGGGTTGGCGGGAAACAGCAGGGAGCCTACCTTTGAGCAAGAGAGGTCTAGAGTCAGGCCACGGCTGGCACAGTGACCGCGACGGGGAGGCCACCATGCTGGGGCCATGCTGCGGCTGAGCGGCTGAGCTGCCCATCCCTCCTGCAGGGCAGCCTGGTGGACTGCCCTCATGGAGCCTTGCTATCTCACCTGACCGCACAGCCTCAACCCAGAGGCTCAGGAACCCACCTGCCATTTCTTATATGGCCCTGGGGTGGATTTACTTTTTACTTTTATTTTTTTGTTTTTTGTGGAACTGGGGACATTCTACCTTCGAGCCATGCCTTAGCTCTTTTTTTATTCTTTATTTTGAAACAGGGTCTCACTAAGTTGCAGAAAGCCTCACTAAGTAGCTGAGGCTGGCCGCAAATCCGCAATCCTCCTGTCTCAGCCTCCCAAGTATTACAAGCATGTGCCACCATGCCTGGCTCCTGGGGTGGATTTAATAGGTAGAGAATGCACATGGGACTGGAAGATGAGGTCACTACAGGGCCATGTGTGGGAGGGACAGGGACAGGACTGGCCGGTTGGGTAGGGACTAGGATGTTTGGGGGAGGGGCTTAGGTAGGACAGCTGGCTTGGGGGACACTAGGGAACTTCCTGAAGGTCACCACCTGGTGGGATCAGCAACAAGAATGACTCAGAGAGAGGGTGGATCCCCCGGAAGACCCACAGTTCAGTGGAACATGTATTTGCAGTTAAAAGATTTTCCAGGGGCTAGGGTAAGCACATTTAACATGTGTGAAGCCCTGGTTCAGTCCCTAGCACCAAAAAACCCCCAAACAAACATATATATTATATAAATACATATTATATATATATACATATTATATATAAGTACATTATATATTTTATATATACATATATATAATTTTCTGCTGAGTGCGGTGGTACACATCTATAATCCCAGGACTGATTATAGGCTGAGACAGGAGGATCACAGGTTTGAGAACAGCCTCAATAATATAGCAAGACTCTCAGGAACCTAGCAAGACCGTTTAAAAAAAAAAGACAAAAAATTAAAAAGGCTGGAGGTGTAGCTCCGAGGTAGAATGTCCTTAGGTTCAATCCCCAGCACCACAGTGTGTGTGTGTGTGTGTGTCTGTGTGTCTGTGTGTGTGTGTGTGTGTGTGTGTGTGTGTGTACGTGTGTGATGATGACAATAACATGCACATGTGATTGAAACCTTGGGAAACAGAGAAGGAAAGGCGCCTGTTCCTGGGAGCACAAGCTGAGCCGCGCCTCACTCCTGCTAGTTCAGTCCAGGATGCTCATGGGCCTGCAAGTGACAGGAGGCTGATCCAGGGAAAGAGCCGGAGTTGAAAAGCCCCAGGAGGGCCAGGCAAGTCACAGGACGCCGTGGGACTCCAGTGGGGCGGAGGTGGCGCTTGTATGCTTTAAAGTACGGCTTCTTCAGAAGCTCCACTTTGCCTTGGAGACTGAGGGCCAGAGAAGTGATTTTTTTTTTCTTTTTTTGTGGCAAAGGGGATTGAATCCAGGGGCATTCTACCTCCGAGCTACACCTCCAACTCTATTTTATTTTAATTTTGAAACGGGTTGATGAGTCTCACTACTTGCAGAGGCTGTCCTCAAACCTACCATCCTTCTGTCTCAGCCTCCCATTTTTTTTTTTTTTTTCAGTATTATGGATGGAACCCAGGGGCATTCTACCTCTGAGCTACACCTCCAGCCCTATTTTTTTATTCTTTATTTTGAAACAGGGTCTCACTAAGTTGTGGAGGGCCTCACTAAGTAGCTGAGGCTAGCCAGGAACCTTCGATCCTCCTGTCTCAGCTTCCCAAGTACTGGGATTACAAGCGTGTGTCACCACCCCCGGTTGTCAGCCTCCCAGTTTTAAAGTCACAAATGGCAGAACCTGCACGGAGAGTTTAGTCTGTAAAACAGGAATAAAGGCAGGGGCATGTGTGTGTGTCCAGCGAGCCCAAATCAGCAGCACTGACCTTTACCCCAGAGTGCAGGGGTCAAGAAGGGGGTCTCCAGAAGGACCTGACTGCCCCTCCTCCCCCAGGGCGCCTGGTGGACACGCTGAAGAACTACGAGATCATCTTCTACCTGGCCGGCTCCGAGGTGGCCTTGGCCGGGATCTTCATGGCGGTTGCCACCTACTGTTGCCTGCGGTGCGCTCAGGGTCCGCCTCCAGGCCCAGCCACCGAGGCTGGGGCCAGCGACACTGACACAGAGGCAGAGGGTGACTCCGAGCCCCTGCCCGCTGGCACCGAGGAGCCCGGCAGCCTCCAGGCCCTCAAGGTGCTTAGGCCCCGGGCTGGGTCCACGCAGCCAGAAGGGGAGGCAGATCCAGAAATGGGCCAGGAGTCCGTGTAGCCTGGGGGTGGCCCCAGAACGGGCTTGCCTCTCAGAGGGCACACTGGGAGGCTGGGCCGGGACGATCCCTGCGGGGGCAAGTCCAGGCTGCGGTTGACCCCTCGGGTGTCCCGGGAATGTCCTTCCCACCTGCCAGCCCCTGTTCCCTGGCCAGAGAAGCTGCCGTGGACCGACAGGACTCACATCCATAAAACTCAGCTGAAAGACAAGTTCTGTTCTTGCGCCTCCACCCAGGGCTCTGGCTGCCACCCACGTTGGGGATGGTGTGTGGGGGTTCTGAGGGGTCTCCTCAGGGCCCTGGGCCACTGGAGTTGGGGGAGGAGCGGACACGGTGGAGCACGCCTGTAATCAACCCCAGCTACTTGGGAGGGTGAGGCAGGAGGATCGTGGGTTCAAAGCCAGCCTCAGCAACTTAGTAAGACCCTGTCTTAAAATAAAAAACAAAAAAGGCTGGGGGTGTAGCTCCGTGGTAGAACAACCCTGGGTTTAATACTCAGTCAAAAAAAAAAAAAAATTGAGGGCAGAAGTATCAAAGATGGATGAAGGGCCGGGGGGGATGTTCCCAAGACACACCAGGGGCTGGTGGCCAAGCTGTGTGCTGAAGCCCCACTGACTGCCATCTGCCCCTCCTCCCTGTGGAGGTGACAAGGTAACCGGGCATTGGCAGCTCCTTGGGCTCGAGGGTGGGGGTTCACGGGCAGGCGGCCAGAGCAGCTTGAGGAAGCACAGGTCCCAGGGGTGGGTCGCCCGGAGCTGTGCTGTGCCTGGGCCTCCTCTACACACTTGAAGCTGAGGACAAATTCCAGGGAGGGTGGGGGCCAGGCGCTCAGTAGCACACAGGCCCTGCCGCCTTCTGCAAGGTGTGCCTGCCCCCCAGGGGATAAACCTGGCTCTCCCGGGGTAGAGTTTGTCGTTTGCTCTGACGCTGCGCTCCCGAGACACCACCACGGCTTTGGGGGCAGCCTGGTTGCCGCTGAGCCGGGCAGTGGTCCCCCACAGGGGTCCCCTCTCCTGCACTTCGGCCCAGGTGCAAGGCCCTCCCCCTGGCACTCCACTCCCGAGGGCCAGGGCCCCTCCCCACCACTCCCAGCCAGGTCTGGGGAGGCTGCAGGTGCCTGGCCAAGGTACATTTTATATCTGTGGTTCTCCCAGGCCGCCGGAGCAATGACGGTGATTTACTCTGGGCCACGCACCCTTCTAAGCCCTTTACAAATGTTGATTCAAGGAATCCTCCTAACAACCTAGTGAGGTGGGTGCCTTTACTCCACACACTCTGCAGTCAGGGCTACTGAGGAAGAGGTTAGAGCGCCCAGGGCCAGCTGCAGGCCTGTACCCTCGGCCTCCACACTGGCTGCCCCTCCACAACAGAGGTGCTGTCTGACAGCTCAGTGGGGACTCACGTGGACTCCTGGTGACAGCCTGCCTGAGAGGCACACTGGGGTTCCTGACAGGACAAGCACGCCCAAGGTTAAGCAGAAACCTGCTTTTCTGTCTTTAACTCTCCTCCTCACAACCTCCCCCATGCTCAGGATGACCGTATTTATTGTCCTAGCAGGGCACTTCAGTGTGAAAGGGCCACGGGTGTGTTCTGGAACTGGCCAGGCAAAGCAGGACAAATGGCCACTGTGCAGACACGGAGCATAGGGTGGCGTCTCCCTGAGCCCCTCCCCACCCCAGGGGACGGTGCACCGATGTTAATGCCACCTCCTCTACCCGGGGCCGCAGGTCCCCTGGCCGGCTCCGTCCTGCCCGCCCCTGAATAAAGGGTTACTTCATGTCCAGAAGCACTGATGGGCCAAAGATGAGGGATGGGGCCAGGGCTCGCGGAGCAGGAGGCCGTGGAGGCAGGGGACATCCAGGCCTTGGATCCCTCTGACCCCTGGGCGGTGTGGCCTGGAGCAAGATGCTTTTGAGCCTGGAGTCCCCGGCTACTCAGGACAACAGTGCTAATCCGAAGGGCGCTGTGCAGATCACAATGCGTAGAGAGGGTCCAGCCAGTAACCTGGGCCCCGCCCGAGGCCAGGTGGACGGAGAGGCCACTGCAGCGCCTGGCTCCATCTGGGTTTGTTTATTCAATACAGGCCCAGCGCCCAGCCCTTTTCCAGAAATGGCTGAGCTGGGGGAACAAAATAAATAAAGGCCGCCTAGGTGTGCGTGGGGACTCGAGGGGCCGGCCCGGGGTGGGGTGTGCGTGAGACGCTGGCCCCAGCCTCGGCTGTCCACCCCGGCCCCTCTCCAGCAGCCTCGGGGACAGCAGAGGGGCCGTGAGGGGCAGATCCTTGCCACCCCCCCCCCTCACCCTTCTCCCCTTCTGCCCTCTCCTTCCTCAGGCAGGTCCTGAGGCCAGGCCCTCCCTCCGGCTGGGGAGGTAGGAAGGGAAGGAGGGAGGGAGGGGCCGCTGTCCGGCTCCCGGGCAGGAGTCTGGGTCTGCTGTGCGAGGACAGAGGAGCAGGGAGGCAGGCACCCCGAGCCAGCAGGCCTTTATGCGCCACCCTGTCGTGCCCGCCTGCCCGCTGAGGTCCACCCACTGCCCTCGCCCTGCGCTGCGCCCGCGAGCGCTCAGGAGTCACACCAGCTTCCACCCTTGTCCAGGGGTCCGGCGGCCCCCCGGGCATCCCCAGAGGGCTCCCGGGCCGCCGTGTCCTCCTCCTCCTCCTCCTCGTCCTCGCCGTCGGTGAACTCGCCCTGGCTGAGCCCGTAGGCCAGCGTGGTGTGCGCCAGGTCCACCTCGATGGGGAAGACGTCGGCGTCACGCAGCACCGAGTAGCAGTCGTTGTAGTACTTGGACATGGTGGACACGAAGCGCTGCAGCTGGAACACGATGTCCTGGACTAGGGCAGGAGGCAAGTGGACAGGCCCAGTGGCTGTGGTGGCCCGTCCTGTGGAGACCCCTGAGCTCTCACTCGGGCACCAACGTGACCCCTCACACCCGGGCAGGGGCAGGGCTGCACGTCTACACAGCAGGCCAGCCCAGAGGACCCGGCATCCTGGCTCCCAGCTCAGGGAACAGAGGAGGCTGCCAGGGTTCATGGATCCCCCCCCACCCCCTCCCTTGCAGGCCAGGCTCCGGGGAAGCTGGTAGGCGCTGCCAGCGCCTGGCCCTGGGACCTCAGTTAAGTGCTTAACCCCTCTGGGCCTCCACCTTCCCATCTCTGAAGTGGAGAGAAGTTGCCCCTTCCCCTTAGCAAGGGCTGTGAAAGGACCCAGGAAGGTGGCACCTGAGCCTCAGGCAAGGTGGCCGCCCTCACCATGCTTCTGGTCCAGCAGCTCCATTTTCTCCAGCACGTCCTTGCGCATCTGGGAGAAGCGGGCTCGGGCCTCCTGGCGGCAGCGCAGGATCAGGCGGTACTCGTAGTTGCCTGTGCTCACTCGGTACAGGGGCTCCCCTAGGGCCTGGGGCGTGGGAGCCCATTAGGGACCGTGGGTGGGATGGGGGGCCTGCTCGGGGAAAGCCGGGACAGGAAGGTTGCGGGACTAGCCCACCAGCTCATGGCCCCATACACGCCTCACTCTTCAAAGCTACCGTGATTCTCGTTTCTGAGACACCAGTGATTGTTAGAAACACGTGGCAATAGTTTTGGATGAGAAAAATCAACAACAAAACACCCAAACCTTTGTCACATTCAATAGATGAACACTGGTCATCAGATGGATCCCGATATGATAGCAGAAACACTACAAGCTTAAATAAATGAAAGCACCATTCGGGAGTAAATTTGGTTCGTTTTTCCCTGCAGGAGCCTTGCAAATGCAGGGAGGGGGTGGCCTAGGAACAGGCTAGAGAGTGGCCCCATGGCAAGCTGGCCAGCACCCCAGGCCTGGAGGGGTTGGGCGGGGGTGGCCCCACACTCCAGGAACAAGAGTCCAGTCAAGCCCCCCAGGTCTCTCCTGGGTTGGCCTGCCCCACCTGGCAGACCCAGGACATTCTGGGGCTCTGTGAGGCAGGTGGGGGAGGCACGCACACCCCGGCCTTTCTGACACCCGTGCTGGTACTCACGATGCAGCTGTACTCCTCATCGTCCATCTCCTTCACCTTCAGGCAGTACGACTGTGGAATGGGAGAAGCCAGGGAGTCAGGGGGTGCAGCCTCCTGGATGCCCACCCCACGCCCCCAGCTCCACCCATGCCACTCTGTCCCCCAGGTGACAACAGGAAGCCGTCCAAAGAGTAGCCACGCCAGGCCTCCTGGCACTGGATAAGCTGAGATGCACCAGGGAGAGGCCGCAGCAGGTGCCCAGGGGGCCTGGGGAAGCCCAGTCAACCAGATTCAAGTGTTAAGGAAGTGTGGAGAGGGGGTGGAGCTCAGCGGTAGAGATCTTGCCTGGCGTGCCTGAGGCCCTGGGTTCAATCCCAAGCACCCCTTCCAAAGAAAAAGACACTCTGGAAAAAGTTCCATGGTGAAAGGACCTTGGGAGGCCCCTGAAGACACACTGTACGCAGGCCTCTCGAGGCTCCGAGAAGTCCTGCAGCAAAAGAAGCTTGGTTGCTTAACGGAGCATTTTCTCAGCTCCTTTGACCACAGACTTAGTATTTAAAACTCATGAGCGTCCCTCGGCACTTAAACAGCCCAGCCCAAGTCTAACCCACTGTTAAAGGTGACAAAAAGTCCCAGGGGCCAGAGTGACATAGAGCGGGAGCTCTGCTACCTGGGCAGGCCCCTGTCCCACATCCCTGATCAGACACGGCGGGCCTGCACGCTGGCTGGCGCAGGGCAGGCCGCGCCTCAGACTGCTCACCAGGTACTCGAACTTCACGTCCAGGTACTTCTTGATGGTGAGGCGGGTGTCGGGGATGGCTTTGTTGAGGTACGTGTTCAGGTCCGTCAGCATCTGGGAGGGGTGCGGGCCATGCTTAGGCCTTCATGGGCAGGTGGTGGCCAGGGTGACAAAGAATGGCACTAGGGCATCATCTGACTCGGGCCATCAGAGCCAAAGGGCACTGCTCAATGCTCTTCTCCAGTAAACACAGGCAAGAGGGCAAGCTGTGACTCGCTGGTAGAACAGGGCTGAACCAGCCCCAAGGTTGAGGCCAAGGCCCGAGGAGGCGCAGTCACAGGGGTGACCACTGCAGACCCCGCACCCCGGCACCAGGCGGTACAGGACTCCTTCCCCCGCCTTCACAAGCTGGACATGCAGTGCTCGACGGGACGTACCGGCTTGATGGTCTTCAGGAGCCGAATGCCAAACTTCTCAATGCTGCGGTGGGCATCGGCAAACTTCACAAAAGCCTCGCTCGCTGCTGGCTGGGGCTCCCGTACCCCAATCACAGAGAATACGTCCCCAAAGGCTGCATGACAAGTATGCCCTGAAGGCCACCCCTACCTGATCCCCAAGGGAGAAACCAGGGGCTGGGGGAAGCAGGGCAGGCCTTGGCAGGCTGGAAAAGAGTATTTGCTTGGGCCTCCACCCAGTGGAGGTGATTCCACACCTTCAAGGCAGCTAGTCTACACTTAAAGAGGCTGGGTCTGCACACCCCAGGAAGCTGGGCCTACACCTTAAGGGGGCTGGCCTTCGTTCCCCAGTGACCAGACCACAGGAGAAGGCTGAGGAGCCTGAGGCAGAGCACGGGCCTGGGCTCCTGGGTCCTCACGCCAGCTCTGCCCCATGGTCCTGTGGCCATCTCCTATCTGGGCTTCACCTCCCCATCTATAGATGGGCCGGCAGTGGCTGTCCTGCCCAGCCACAGGACCAGGAGGACATGAGACCACGAGGGTCTGCCTCAGCATGTGTGACAAGGGCCCCAGGGAGGACCCTGGACACTCCCTCACTGTCCAGGGGTGCTGAGCCCAGAGAGGCAGGGACTCGCCCAGGTCCATGGAGCAGGTTGGGGGAGGCCATTACCCCGGTGGGTCTGTGACAGCTCATAAAAGGCCCGTAGGAGGTTCTTGGTGTGTTCTGTCATCCCTGTGGAGAGACGAGTGAGGGAAGATGAGGACATGCTGGGGACCAGATGGGCCTGGGGCATGGTCCCATCCCCCAGCCCACTCGAGGCCCTCGCTGGGTCCACCAGCTTTTCCCACAGCTCCACCAGCCCGAGCCCTCTGTGACAGCGAGCAGGACTCTGTCCGATGCGGGTGGAGAGCTGGGGTTCTGGGGACCCTCACTAAGTCTACAGGTCTAGAATTCCCAAGGCTAGTCTCCCGGACCCCTCCACCGTTCTCAGGAGCCGAGGTCCCCACCCACCTTTGTACAGCTCGGCGGTCCGCTCCAGCTCCTCCAGCCTCTTCACAAGCCCATCTGTGGGGTCCAGAGAGCAGGTGAGGCCGAGCCAGGGCAGGCGCGGGGAGGACTGGCCTCTGCACAGCACAGGGGCCCGGCAGGGTGTGGGGCGCCACGGGGGCAGCTGGGTTCCAGGGTGACTTGTGAACAGCCCAGCTCACATACAAGAGACCAGGGGGATGCGTTCCTGAGATGAACCCCATCCCTGGCTGGGGCAAATCCAGGGGCAGGTGAGCAGTGCTGGCACAGATCCTTCCAAAGGTCATGAGTGCAAACAGTAGAGCCCTCCCCATGGTCCGTAGGACGCAGCCCGCCCCCCTCCACTCCTAACGTATACAGCTCCTGTCCATCCTGGGGAGGGAGGCCCACAGAGATCTCAGGACAGGAAATGTCTCGACCTTGACCGAGGCAGCTGGCCGCAGTCACAGACACAGCAGAGCACATGGAAGTAGAACTGGACTTAGGGAGGGAGACGTGGGAGGTGGGACTCAGTGATCACAGCCCCTGGCTTGACAGGTGTTTGCTGAGCACCTACTGTGTGCCGACTGACATGTTAGGCCTGGGGAATGACCCAGGAGTGACCGAGGCGAATGAGGTCCACCTTGGGGCTCGGAATCTAGACACAGGAACATGGGGGCAGCTGCCCCCCTCGGGGTTCAAAATGGGAGGAAGCTGAGTACCAGGGATGGCCAGGCATTCCATATTTGGGGGCAAGGGGCATGGCACAAATGAGACCAGCAAGGCACCAGTGCAGGGAGCTAAGACACTTAGGGCTCCCGCAGCAGGGGTGCCACCCTCCTTGGGGCTCCCACTGGCTCCCGGTGAGACTGAGGCACACACACCTACACCCAGGAGCAGCTGCAGGGCCCGAGTTGGTGGCTTCTCCACCCCACCACCTCCCAGGGCAGACCGCCTGGCCTCCAACAGCACCTGCAGCCACTGACCGCCTCACTGTGCTGCGAGCCAGGCCCGAGGGCTCCCCAGAGGTCTCTGTCCTGCCTCAGTCTGACCTTCTGGGGCAGAGACTACTTTTCTCATTTACAGAGAAAACCAAGAGTCTGAGGGGTAAAGCAACTTGCTCAAAGCCACACAGCAGGGGCCGTCTAAGCCAGGGCTCTGCTTCCATGCCCCACGTCGACCTGGGTCAGGATCTTTGGAGCAGGGTAGGGGGAACGGCACAGACTGAGTCTGGGCCTCTCTCTGACCAGGGAAGGCAGCTTGTGATGAGCTATCGGGAAGGAAGCGCCTCAGAGGTCTCAAGGAGGCCGTGGCCAATGGCGGCCTTCAGGCCTGGCTCCTGGAGCCTGAGCACACAGCCAGCCGGCAGGAAAGGAGCCACGTAAGCGCCGCGCTTTTTTTTTTTTTTTTTTTTTTTTTAGCTGGGTCATGGGACATCATGATAGCTTCAATTTTAGAAACCCTATTTATGGCTGGGGAAATTGCAAGGTTTGGGGGGAAAAACACAACAACCAGTTCTAATTTAATCACAACGCACGGTAACTACAGTAACAAGGATTTATAGGCACCAAGAGGCTGGAAATAGCAGCCGCCACTTTTGTACCCCATTTGGAACAAGCTCAGACCTCACCCCCACTTCCCCAGCCAATAAAGCCCAGTCTGCCCAGCTGAGCCCACAATTTATATAGGTATTTATATCTCCCCCACGTACACGGCAGAGCAGTGCTATTTATAAGTTGGGCTGGCAATGCAGGAGCAGGACCGCATGTTTTATTGGCCTCCCCGGGGAGAGAAGGTGCTTGCATGTGCATGAGTGTGTAAAGTGGCTCTGCCCCTTGCCCGGGCTGCCACCTCCGGCCGCTGAGACCAGGGCAGCAGCGCCACCTCCTGGAGGAGGGCAGGGGCCGGGTGTGCAGCAGAGCAGGGCTGGGAGCGCCTGGGTGACAGGTGAGCAGGGGCAGGTGGGGGAACCGGGGCAAGGGCTGGGTGGGGGTTGGGGGGGAAGTGAAGGCAGCAGCCTCTGTGCCCCCTGCTTAGGTACAGGGAGGAGGCACCGGCCCACGGTGAGTCTATCTCCTCATCTGTGACCCCAGGGACCCTGGCTGTAAGGGCGGCCCAGCTGACAGCTGTGGGTGCTGGGAGCTGGAGACACCTCCAGGGATGCAAAGAGATGGTGACTTGTTGGCCCCCAGGAGGCAGGGCCAGGCCTGCAGGACCCACACAGCTTGGTAGTCCTGGTCCCCTCCCCCTTGGCCTGGGCGTGAGTCCTGGGGCCACAGCTGGATGGGATGGGGTGGGGTGGGGGGCTCACCATTGCACAGGATGGCCCGGCTCAGTCCCAGGGCATCGGCGGTCCCTGAACTCATGTTCTCCACCAGCCGGTGCTTGACTTTCTTCAGCACTGGGGCCAGGAGAGAAGGACCCAGCAGGTTTGCTTCTGGACTCCCAGGCCATCCGGTCCTCAGCCCCATCGTGACTAGCTGGGGGTGACCAGTGGGGACAGGGGCTCGACTGCGCCTTGCCTACTCTCCCTACTTCAAAGGGGTCGGCAGGCTGAGAGGAGGTGAACACAAGGTGCTTAGCTCGGGGCTGCCCAGGCCCAGGGACGGCCGGCAGGCCAGCCAGGGAGCCTTCTCCTCCCTTCCCTCAGGACCTGGGTGAGCCCCGTGAGGGGAGACGAGGGGCAGGGCCAGTTCCCAGGCTGGTTAAATCAAAGCAACGGGCACCAGCAAGGACCCCAGCCTTCAGGCCCCAGCCTGTTAGCACACACACCAGCTCAGTCCTCGGGAGGGAGTTCTGGGCTGGAACCAAAAGGTTCCAGGGAAAGACCCTCCAGGGCAGACTGGATCAGCTCTCAGCCTCTCTCCTTGAGGGTCAGCAGGTGGCCCCGGCCCCACGCTGTTGGAAGAGGACTGTCCTCTGAGTCTACTGTGAACCCCTGGGCATTTGCTTGTCAGGGGGCCACCGAGCCTGCTCTAGGCCCCAGGCTTCAATCTACAACTCGAGGGGCTAATCCAGAGGACCCCCAGAGCCACTGCCCCTCAGTCTTAGAGCCTCTCCAGCAGCAGGCAACTTGTCCAGGAGCGTGCTCTGCCCAATGCCCACGCTCCAGTTCCGACCTGTGTCTTCCTGGGAGTAGATGGCAGAAGAGGAGAGGGGCGTGAGGTGGGCGTGTGGCACAGGCCAGGGCTGGGTTCCCTCCCTTTCTGGGCTGGAGTATGCCAAAGCTGGCCTAAAAGGACAGCCCTAGGACTGTCCCAGAGGAGGTAGCCAGGGGGTAGAGTAAAACACAGAGCAGTGAGAAACCAGGGCCAGGTCCTAAGGCAGCCAGGTCCTTGCAGGACTTGCAGACAGCTTGGGCAGAAGCCAGGGCCCACAGTCATAAAACCACCGCCGGCACTGTTGGTGAGGGGCAGGCCTGGGCCCTCCACTTTGGGCTTACCGATGTCCAGGGACATGCCCTGCTTGGGGTCTGCCTGCAGCTTGTTGTAGTGGATGGTCACCTCGCCCTGCAAGAGCAGACAGGTTGAGTTGAGACGGTCTCCTGCACCCTACGGCCCCACCGCCAGCATGTTCTCTGCGCCTGGTGCTAGGAAAGCAAGAAAGGACGGGCGGGGCAGCCAGGCCCTGGGTCCTGTCAGCAGGGAGGCCAAGGCAAATCGGGGAGTCACAGGAGTCACATTCTAATGGCTGCTAGTGGGGCGGAGGACTTCTGAGCAGAGGTTGGGGCTCCTCCAAGAAGCCTCCCTCACCACGGGAGGCCACTGCGGTCCTGCTCATCCTTGTCATCCTCAGGTCTTTTTATTTTACTTTTTGTGTGTGTGTGTGTGGTACTGGGGATTGAACCCAGAGGCATTCTACTTTCTTTCTTTCTTTTTTTTTTTTTGCGATACTAGGGATTGAACTCAGGGGCATTCTACCTCCAAGATACGTCCCCAGTCCTATTTTTTTTTTTTCTTTATTTTGAAAAAGGGTCTCACTAAATTGCAGAGGGACTCACTAAGTAGCTGAGGCTGGCGCTGAACTTGGATCCTCCTGTCTCAGCCTCCCAAGAACTGGGATTATAAGCATGCATCACCACGCCTGGCCAGAGGCATTCTACTTTCGCGCTATACTCCCGATCCAATTTTATTTATTTGGAAATGGTCTCACTAGGTTGATGAGAGTCTCATTACTCGCTGAGGCTATCCTCAAACCTGCGATCCTCCTGTCTCATCCTCCCAAGTACTGGGATTACGGGCATGCGCCACCACACCTGGTTCTTTCTTTTTTCTTTTTTTGATACTGGGACTCTGACCCAGGGGCATTCTACCTCTGAGCTACATCCCAAGTCTCGCTAAATTGATGAAGCTGGACTCAAACTTGTGATCCTCAGGTCTTGGACATGGGTCTGAATTCATTCAAATACAGAACAGGACTTTAAAATCCAGCCCCGAAGGGGAATCGCAATAAGCCAGTGCAGTCAGAACCAGGAGTAGGACAGGAACCGCTTCCTCAGGGCGCGGCACGGAGTGCTTTGCAGACCGCCCGTGGAGGGCTGGGGTCTGGGAAAGCACTGTGGGGGGAGTCGCCTGGCCTCAGGCAGGTCACTTCCTCCTCTGGACAGCAGTAAAATGGGGCAGAAATCCCTGCCACGCACCCAGACTTGGGAGCTGCGGGAACTGTGGGTTCATGCTGAGGTCTTGTGGGAACAAGAAGGGCTCTGGTCCCTATGGGGAACGTGAAGGGCTGGCGTGAGTCAGGCCTGGGAGGACAGGCAGGGTGCTGGCAAGTGACATGGTGAGGGGCGGGAGGAACTGGCTGGGGAGGGGGCACATCGACTGAGCTCTGCCCTTCACCTGTTGCCCACGATTGGCACCTGTGACCCGCAGGTGACGCCGGGGCAAAGATACCCAGACAGAGGTGCATCCAGGGGCTCAACGGACCTCGTCGCTTCCTTCTGCAGAGTGGAGCCCTGAGACCCAGCCCTCAGTTGTCCCTTGGCTAAAGGGACACTGGCAGGGGGAGCTGTGGAATGGAATTCTCCCCGCCCCCGCTAGGAAGGAATGAGCGCTGGGGTGACGCGGGAGCAGGCCAGAGGGATGAGGGAGAAGCCCGAGAAGTGCTGCCTGGGCAGAGGCAAGGAAGGGGCTTCCGGGGGAGGGGTGGGGCATAGCTGGGCAGGGAGCTCAATCATGGGGGATGGCCCTTGCGGTGGGGAGGGGGGGTTTGTAAATCATCTCATGGCTTCCAGTCTCCTTCACACTGTACTGGTTTCCCGAGAGTCCCTGGCAGCCAGACCTCTAGGAAATGGCAGAAAGGCTGCACGCCTCCTTCTGCAGTGGCCATGCAGGGAGGGAGCGGCCTTGGAGCAGCAGGAGTAAGGGGAGCAGGGGCAGGCGGCATGCAACTGTGGCTGTAGAACAGAAGCCCAGCTGGCCTGGGAGCTACCCCAGAGCTCAGGGATGTTCCCACAGGGATGGGGAAGGGGTGCTCCTCTTCCTCCCCACCCTGAGCCCAGCTGACATTACTCGTGTCTGTGGAGCAGGGAGCTCACCTTGGCCGAGGGCATCCGCTCCCCTCAGAGCTCCCAGGGGCCCTGAGCCTAGCTGCCCTCACCCAGGCCAGCACAAGTCCTGGAGCACAATTAGTGTTTATTGAATGATGCGGGGAGATCAAGGGCACTGGAGTGTGCCACTGACACTCCCGTACCAAGGAGGGAGCAGCTATCCCACCCCCAGGCCTGCCGGGGCCCTGGCAGCACAGAGGGCCCGGAAGTGGGCTTGGCTACCTCCTAGCACCCCCTGCAACAGCGGCCCTTACCTTCACCTCCTGAATCATCTTCGCCACCTCCACCTTGGTTTTCCCTTTGATTGACCTGCCATTGACACCAGTAATCTCATCGCCAGCTGCCACCGTGCCATCCAGGGCTGCAGGGGTGTTGTCAAATACCTGCGGGTGCATAAGGAGATGGGGTGAGGAAGGAGGGCTGAGGTGGAACCTGGCTCCCCTCCACACACCCACCGCCTGGCTCTGTCTTCGTTTTGCCCTCTGGCCTCTTAGGTGGAGCCAGCACAGGACAAGGGAAAGTCAACAGGCAGAGATGGACAGCCCACATCCTTCAGGACAGGGCCAGCTGATGAGAGGAGACTTTCCTTTTCTACCAGCAAATACACTGACCCTCACACACCCACAAGAGGGTTTGCTCCTCCAATGTCATTTCTTTAAGAGGTTTTCCCCAACAGTGCTGTTCTAAGCTAATTATGTGTCCAAAAGCACCTTGTATCCATTTCTACATCTCACTTTAGTTCCCAAATAATGACCCTCAGAGCAGGGGCCCCAGTGCCGCCTGGAGCTCTTTTCCTTTAGGGTCCGCACCGGTGGCTGTGAGGTTGTCTGTATCTATCAAAGATCAGATACATGAGAGATGTAGCAAAGAGAAAGTCAATTACATGAGCGTACACAGACACAAGAATGTAAAATTGTATCAAAAACAAACAAATAGAGCTGGGCGTGGTGGCGCACACTTGTAATCCCAGCATTTGGGAGGCTGAGACCAGAGGATCCAGGTTCTCGGCCAGCCTCAGCTACTTAGTGAGGCACTCCACAACTTAGTGAGACTTGGTTTCCAAATAAAGAATAAAAAATAGGGCTGGGGGTGCAGCTCGGAGGTAGAATGCCCCTGAGTTCAATCCCCAGTACCGCAAAAAACAAACACTAGGAGAGATACCAAAATTATTACCAGAACCACAATATCAGTGGTTCTGATACTGTACTTTCTCTATCTTAGCTTAAGTTTCTAAATTTTCTACAAAAATCAGTGGAAAGTGTGCTATTACAGTGTTTGTGATATCACAAGGAAAAAATGAAACAGTTTCTTTCTGATACATTTCAGAATAGCATTAAAAACACAGTAACAAGCCGGGCGTGGTGGCGCACGCTTGTAATCCCAGCATTCGGGAGGCTGAGACCGGAAGATCCGGGTTCGAGGCCAGCCTCAGCTACCTAGTGAGGCACTCTGCAACTTAGTGAGACTCAGTTTCAAAATAAAGAATAAAAAATAGGGCTGGGGGTATAACTCAGAGGTAGAACGCCCCTGAGTTCAATCCCCAGTACCGCAAAAAAAAAAAAAAAAAAAAAAAACAGTAACAGCAATGAAAGACAAGTACATTAAAAACTACAAGATATCACTGAAAGAAATGAAAGACATACATAAATGGAAATAACATCCCATGTTCATGGATTGGAAGACTTAACATTGTTAAGATGTTAAGATATTAATACCCAAAGCAATCTACAAACTCAACGTAAAGCCAGGCGTGGTGGCGCATGCTTGTAATCCCAGCATTTGGGAGGCTGAGACTGGAGGATCTGGATTCGTGGCCAGCCTCAGCTACCTAGTGAGGCACTCTGAAACTTAGGGAGGTCCTGTTTCAAAACAAAGAATAAAAAATAGGGCTGGGGGTATAGCTTGGAGGTAGAATGCCCCTGGGTTCAATCCCCAGTACCGCAAAAAAAAAAAAAAGGTACAAACTCAATGTAAACACTATCCAAATCCCAATTATTTTTTTTTTACAGAAGTAAAAAAAATAAATAAAATCTCAAAATATATAGGGAATCTCAGAACTCTGAACAGCCAAAACAATCTTGAAAAGAACAAAGCTGGGAGACTAATATTTCCTGATTTCCAAACTTTCTGCAAAGTTACTGTAATCAGTCTGGTACTGGCATAAAGACAGACATAGAGACCAATGTAATAGAATGGAGCCACAGGGCGTGGTGGTGCACACTTGTAATCCCAGTACTCGGGAGGCTAAGACTGGAGGATCCAGGTTCGTGGCCAGCCTTAGCTACTTAGTGAGGCTCTCTGCAGCTTAGTGACACTCTGTTTCAAAAATAAAGAATAAAAAATAGGCCTGGGGGTGTGGCTCAGAGGTAGAATGCCCCTGGGCTCAATCTCCAGTACTGCCAAAAAATAAATAAATAATAGAATGGAGCTCAGAAATAAACCCCTGCATATACAGTCAAATGATTTTTGGCAAGTATACTCAGACCACTCAATGCAGAAAGGAATATCTTTTCAACAATAGGTTCCAGGGAAAAAAGATATCACATGTAAAAGTAGCTGGATCCTTACCTAAAACCATATACAAAACACTAATTCAAAATAGATCAAAGGAGCCGGGCGTGGTGGCGCATGCTTGTAAGCCCGCATTTGGGAGGCTGAGACTAGAATATCCAGGTTCTCCGCCAGCCTCAGCTACCCAGTGAAGCCCTCCAAAACTTAGTGAGACCCTGTTTCAAAATAAAGAATAAAAAATAGGGCTGGGGGTATAGCTCGGAGTTAGAATGCCCCTGAGTTCAATCCCCGGTACTGAAAAAAAGAAAAAAAAGAAGGATTAAAGGGAGCCGGGCGTGGTGGCGCACGCTTGTAATCCCAGCATTCGGGAGGCTGAGACTGGAGGATCCGGGTTCGCGGCCAGCCTCAGCTACCTAGTGAGGCACTCTGCAACTTAGTGAGACTCGGTTTCAAAATAAAGAATAAAAAATAGGGCTGGGGGTATAGCTCGGAGGTAGAATGCCCTTGAGTTCAATCCCCAGTACCGCAAAAAAAAAAAAAAAAAAAAGAAGGATTAAAGGCCTAAATGTAAGGCTAAAACTATGAAACTTAGAAGAAAACATAGAGCAAAAGCATCACCACATGGATCTGCAATGTTTCTTGGATTTGACACCAAAGTGACAGGTAGAAAAGAATGGCAAATTGGACTTCATGAAAATTATAAAACTTTGTGCATCAAAACACACACACACACACACACACGTAATAGTGTAAAAAGTATAAACAGTCAAATCCCAGAAGTGTAAAAAGTCAAAAGTCAAACCACAGAAGGGGGGGAATATTTGCAAATCATGTATTTGATGAGGCATTAATATCCAAAATATATAGAGAACTCTCAACAATAAGAACCTGATCGACCCAACACAAACATGGGCAAAGGGCTTGAACAGACATTTCTCCAAAGAAGATATATGATTGATAAGTACATAAGATGCTCAGTACCACTAGTCATTAGGGAAATGAAAATCACAACTATAATGGATTACCACCTCACATCCACTAGAATGGCTACTATTAAAAAACAAAACAAGCCGGGCGTGGTGGTGCACGCTTATAATCCCAGCATTTGGGAGGCTGAGACCGGAGGATCCGGGTTCGCGGCCAGCCTCAGCTACCTAGTGAGGCATTCCGCAACTTAGTGAGACTAGGTTTCAAAATAAAGAATAAAAAATAGGGCTGGGGGTATAGCTCGGAGGTAGAATGCCCCTGAGTTCAATCCCCAGTACCGCAAAAAAAACCCAAAAAAACCACAAGTATTGGTGAGGATGTGGAGAAATTGAAACCCTTGTACACTACTGGCGGGAATGTAAAATGGTATAGCTGCTACGGAAAAAAGCATGGTGGTTCCTCAGAAAATTAAAAATAGAATTACCATATGACCCAGCAATTCTACCCCTAGGTATATATCCAAAAGAACTGAAAGCAGAGTCTTTTGGTAATGGGGATTGAATCCAGGGGCATTCTACCTCTGAGATACACTTTTCTTTTCTTTTGAAATAGGGTCCCACTAAGTTGCTGACAGACTTCCTACATTGCTAAGCTGCCCTCGAACCTGTGATCCTGCCTCAGCCTCCCAAGTACTGGGATTACAGGTGTGCACCACCAGGTCTCGCTTGAAAGCAAGGTCTTTTGTTTTGTTTTGTTTTTGTGGTACTAGGGATTGAAGCCAGGGGCATCCTACCTCTGAGCTACATCCCCAGCCTTATTTTATTTTTTATTTTGAAACAGGGTGTCACTAAGTTGCAGAGGGCCTCACTAAGTAGCTGAGGCTGGCCACGAACCTTCGAGTCTCTTGTCTCAGCCTCCCAGGTACTGGGATTACAAGTGTGCGCCGCCACACCCAGCTTTTTTTTTTTTAAATTTGAAACAGGGTCTTGCTAAGTTTCTGAGGCTCTCCTCAAACCTGCAATCCTGTCTCAGCCTTGCAAATACTGGAATTACAGGCATATGCCACCATGCTTGGCTTATTATTTTCAATTGTGAAACTGGGTCTCACTAAGTTTCTGAGGTTCTCACTAAATTGCTGAGGCTAGCCTCAACCCTGTGATCCTCTTGTCTCATTCTCCCAAGTACTGGGATTATAGGCATGTGCCAAGGTGCCCAGTCGACATTCATTCTTGAATGTGATGAGCTAAAATGTCAATTAAAGGTACACGGGAATAACAATTACAAGAAAAGACAGAATGGCATTTTCAGAGAAAGTCTAAAAGTTGTGCCACCTACATGCCTTGAGAAATCTACTGGAGGACATTCTCCCTCCAGACGGGGAAGTAAATCAAGAAAATAACCTGGAGATGGAGGACTCCAAAAGAGTCCAGGAAAGAGTAGGGCCCCAGCGGGGAGGCTGCGGGGTACAAAACAGACTGAGAGAGGATGGGAAAGGTTTGACTATGAAAGATGTGCTGAGCAAACAAGGAGGATGCAAATGGGGAAACAAGAAATTACCAAGGGTCAGGGGAGAAAGGCTGAGTTAAGAAATACAGGCTCAGCGGGCGTGGTGACACACACTTGTAATCCCAGCATTTGGGAGGCTGAGACCGGAGGATCCTGGTTCGCGGCCAGCCTCAGCTACTTAGTGAGGCACTCCACAACTTAGTGAGACTCAGTTTCAAAATAAAGAATAAAAAATAGGGTTGGGAGTATAGCTCAGAGGTAGAATGCCCCTGAGTTCAATCCCCAGTACCAAAAAAAAAAAGAAATACAGGCTCACCAGGTGTGATGACACACACTTGTAATCCCAGTACTTGGGAGACTGAGAGGAGGATCACAGTTTCATGGCCAGCCTCTGCTACTTAGTGAGGCCCTCTGCAACTTAGTGAGACCCTGTTTCAAAATAAAGAATAAAAATATTCCTAATACCGAAAAAAAAAAAAAAAAAAAAAAAAAAAAAAACACAGGTTCTTTGAAAAGTTAAGCGAGGCATGGTGGTGCACACCTGTAATCCCAGTTCTTGGGAGGATGAGAGAGGAGTATCCCAGGTTCAGCATCAACAGCATAGAGAGACTCTCAGCAAACTAGCAAGGCTTCGTTTCAAAATAAATAATAATAATTTTTTTTTAAAGTGCTGGGGGCAGCTGGGCGTAGTGGCGCATGCTTGTAATCCCAGCATTCGGGAGGCTGAGACTGGAGGATCCGGGTTCGCGGCTAGCCTCAGCTACCTAGTGAGGCACTCCGGCACTCCGCAACTTAGTGAGACTCGGTTTCAAAATAAAGAATAAAAAATAGGGCTGGGGGTATAGCTCGGAGGTAGAATGCCCCTGGGTTCAATCCCCAGTACCGCAAAAAAAAAAAAAGTGCTGGGGGCATCGGGCGTGGTGGTGCATGCTTGTAATCCCAGCATTTGAGAGGCTGAGACCAGAGGATCTGGGTTCAAGGCCAGCCTCAGCTACTTAGTGAGACCCTCTTTCAAAATAAAGAATTAAAAAATAGGGCTGGGGTTGTAGCTCAGAGGTAGAATGCCCCCCAGGTTCTATCCCCAGTAGGGCAAAAAAAAAAAAAAAAAAAAAAAAAAGCGCTAGGGGTATAGCACTGAAGTAGAATGCCCCTGGCTTCAATCCCCAGTACTGCCACCAAGAAAAGAAAAAAAGTTAAACACACCAGAGCCAGGCATGGTGGCACACCCTTGTAGTCCCCGTAGTCAAAGGTTGATACAGGAGGATTAAAGGTTCCAGGCCAGCCTCAGCAACTTAGTAAGACCCTTGGCAACTCAGTGAAACCCCGTTTCAAAATAAAAAAATAAAAAGGGCTAGGGGAGTAGCTCAGAGGTAGAATGCCCCCCTGGGTACAATCCCCAGTACTTCTCCTCCAAAAAAGTTAAACACATTGAATGTAGTATGCACACTTGTAATCCCAACTACTCAGGAGGCTGAGGCAAGAGGATTGCAAGTTCGAGGCCAGCCTGGGCAACTTAGACTGTCTCAAAATAAAAAGGGCTGAGGATATAGTTCAGTGGTAGAGCACTCCTGGGTTCAATCCCCAGGATTACACACACAAAAAAAAAAAAATGTTAAAAAGTTAAACACAGAGCTTCCTCTACCAGAATGAGAACTCTTCAAGAGTAGGGGCTCATTTTCTTATCCTCAATGCCTATAACAGAGCTATTCAGGTATTTGTAAAAGATTCCTGAGGAAAATATGTGTTGTACTAGTATTGATTAAGCCAAAAATGTCAAGCTGACAAAATGAGGTGAAAAAGCAGAGTGGTTTGGGAAGATAACTACATTCTCACCTCCTGACGAGGGAAGGTTGAGAGATGTTTACAAATGATAGATCAGGGAGGAACCGGTAAGTGCCCTGAGACAAGCGGAGCCATGCTGGAAGAACACGGCGGGTGGGGGAGAAGGGCAGGACAGTGGACATAGGCCTTCCCACTGCCCTTAACTTGTCAGAGGTGAGTCAGGCAGTACCTCATGAAAAACAAAATTGAATTTTAGAAAATAAATTCTGTTCTTTTATAATCACTAAACAAACCTCCCCCCCAGTACCCCAACAGATGGGGAGGGGGAGGAGGTGGTGTCAGAGTGGCTGGCAGGCACATGACAAGGAGGCCGGGCCTGAGGGAGGCCTCCCCAATCAGAGGAGGCCAAACTGCTCATGAAAGCAGCACCCTGGACAGAGGCGAGGCCAGCTGGTCTCCACTTCCCTAGTCCAATGGTGACTCAGAAGGAAGAGTTAGAACAGGTACAATCTAGTCCTTCCAAGGCTTCAGAAAAGTCAGACTGACCAGCTACATGGTGAAGGACACCTCCCAGCAGGCCTGTCCCCACTCCTGTGTCACAGCTGACAGAACATCAGCAGGGCGACGTCCTCAGCAGGAACTGAAGTTGTTCATGATGGCTGGCAGAACATCTAGGTGATGTACAGCTGCCAGAAAATACCAGCAGCTGCTACTCAGTGATGCTTCTTAAGCACCAAACAATATGCTTTGTTGTGTTGAATTTTCACAAGAATCTAAAGATGCTAATGCTTATGGTTTTGTTTTGTTTTGTGGCACTGGGGATGGAACCCAGTACCACAAAACAAAACATTCTACCTCTGAGCTACACCCCCTATTTTTATTCTTTATTTTGAAACAGAGTCTCACTAAGTTGCAAAGGACCTCACTAAGTAGCTGAAGCTGGCCAGGAACCTGCAATCCTCCTGTCTCAGCCTCCCAAGTAGTGGGATTACAAGCGTGTGCCACCACACCTGGCAATGCCTACATATTTAAACTCTCATTTTTGGGGAGAGGAAACTGAGTTCCAGAGAGGTTAAGGGAATTGCTAGTAAGCAGGGAAGCTTGAATTTGAACTCAGACTACTATTTCATAGTCTTCCCGTTTAACTTTGGCTAGTCACACAGGCTTGCGACACTATTGAATAATTAAAGGCATTTTTTAGTAGGGCATAGTGGTGCATGCCTGTAATCCCACTACTTGGGAGGCTGAGACAGGAGGACCACAGGTTCACAGCCAAAAAGTAAATAAAAACTTTTCTTGTTGTGGTACTGGGATTGAACCCAGGGGCATTCTACCTCTAAGCTACACCCCCAGCCCTATTTTATTCTTTATTTTGAAACAAGGTCTCACTGAATCACAGAGGGCCTCCCTAAGTTGCTAAGGCTGGCTGTGAACCTGTGGTCCTCCTGTCTCAGCCTCTCAAGTACTGGGATTACAAGCATGCGCCACCATGCCTGACTAGGCCACTTTTATTGAGTGTCTGCCACATGCCAGACACTGTCCCTGGCCCTAACTACAGTGAAAAAGTAAAATGCAACCTGCCCTCACAATGACAAGACTTGGTAGAACAGCTAGGTATAGAACAATAACAAGCAACTTATTACAGCCAGTGATAAGTGCCAAAAAGGCAAAGAACAGATTGAAATGGCAGAGAAAAATAAAGGTGGCCCTACTTAGAGTGGGTGGTCAGGAGACCTCAAAAATGCGCTTCTTCATTGTGAAGAAATGAACCTGCCTCTCTCGTGCCTAACCAGGTGACTCTTGTATCCATACCCAACCCCCATCTCCAAGGTGTCCAATACCTGGACGATGTAGAGGCAGGGACAGTACTGGGCCCCTCCTCCAATGCTGATCCCAATCAGGTTCTGAGCATCCTTCTGCAGGGTCACCTTCCCAGGCACAGTGGGGATTCCCCTAAAAAGAGAAGCAAGTGAGGCTGAGTCTCCTGGAAAAAGGATGGCGGTGGGGGAAGGAGAGGTCCCCCCAAACCCTGAGAGGCACCAAAGGCCGAGTCGCCTTTTCCTTCCTTGCCCAGAGATGGCAACATACACTAGTACATGTGCTGCTCTTAGAGTCATGCGGATGTGAGATTAAACCCCGGCTCTGCCATTTATGGGACGTGGGTCAATCACTTTCGATGCATCTCAATTTCTTCATCCATAAAATGGGAATGAGGGTCCCTTATAGGGGTTCTTAGGAGTGTACATGGAAGGCATCGAAGCCAACTCAGTCCCTGACTTCAAACCTTCAAAAGGTGTCGCTGGGCTCTCACCTTGTCACTGCAGGCACCTGTGGAACATCACGGCCATCTCCCCTGGGAAGTTTTCCTGTTATTCAACTATCCTCCTGCCATCCCCCAACTATTCTCTCAGTTTTTACTATAAATTAGTACTTACTTATCTTCTATGGTAAAGAGTCTCATGGATTAGTTAATTTTTTTTTTTTTTTTTGGTGGTGGTACTGGGGGTTGAACTCAGGGGCATTCTACCTCTGAGCTATACCCCCAGCCCTATTTTTTTTATAATTCTTTATATTGAAACAGGGTCTCATTAAGTTGCGGAGTGCCTCACTAGGTAGCTGAGGCTGGCCGAAAACCTGGATCCTCCGGTTTCAGCCTCCCAAATACTGGGATTACAAGCGTGCACCACCATGCCTGGCTGGATTAGTTAATTCATTCAAAAAAATATTTGCTAACCACCTCTTGATGTCTAGCACCTTACTAAGTGCTGAGGACACAGAAAGGTATTAGATCTGGACCTCACTCTTAGAATATATTCTAATGGACAGACAACTCTAATTTTTGAAACTCTGTCCGACTAACCACCTATGCTGGGGAAGAAGGTATGTTTATAATGCTCCCATTTGTTCTTCAAAACCTGGCTCACTTGCCACCTCCTCTGCAGCCTTCTCTGACCGCCCCTGCAGATGCACTGCCCCATCTGCTCTGCTCTCCTTTTCCCTGGGTCACTAGCGTCCTTGGGCCCTGAATGGTAACTATCTATTAAGGCATCCACAGCCTCCTACAGATGATGAGCTCCTGGAAGGGCAGGGTCCGCTTCTGCTGCAGTGTAACACCTGACCTCCCACTGAGAAGCAAGGGTTTGTGGTACCGGGAGGTCCAAAGAAATGAAGGACCTGGGGCTACTGAACTCTCATGTCTTGGGAGAACAAAGTACTCACAGTTTATCCTCCTCGATGTCATAATCCAAGTCTGCAAACATGGTTCCGAGAGTTGGGGTGGGCTCACTAACTGCCCACCTAGGTAGGGGAAAGGGAAACTGGATCCAGGAGAGAAAAGCATAGGATTTAGGAAACCGAAGTACCCACATGCCAGCCCCAAGTTCCCCCGTCTACCCCCGACCCGGGACAGCAGGGCCCTCCTCCTCCCCTCTGACAGGGGGCGTCTCAGGTGGGTAGGTGATCCTTACTAGGTACAAGGGAGGACTCCAGGCCAGGACGATGAGCTCAGATCCCAGAGCCCGCCCCACGGGTCTCCAGACCTTGGAGAGCTGCCTCTGTCGCTCACCGGAAGAGTCGGTCCCACAGCCGAGACCCGGCCAGGCTGGCACCTGAAGCCACCTGCCGTTCCACCTGGCGCGGCCGCGACTATCACGTCACTTCCGGCGGGACACGGAAGTCCCGCCTTCGCCGCTGGGTATCTGCCCCAATCCCCGTAGGCAAGCCTTCCCTTCCCGCTCTCGGGACTCTCAGAATCAGGAAAGAGAACAAGTATTGGTGGAAGGTCGCGAATGGTATGAAAAAGCGGAAACAAAGGAAAGGTCTGGACAGGATGACAGCGCTGAACCCCGCCCTTCGCCCCGGCGCCGCCGCCGTCCTGGGCAGGGCAGATTTCTTCCCAGTTTCCTCAGCGGCACGCTGGGGACCACGCCGGCCTGGCGGTTGCCTTGGCAACGAGAGCATCCCTGGGCCGGGGTTACCTCTGGTCGAGTTCAGTGGACTACAAACCCAGGAACTTCTCTTACAGTTTCATGACGTCGTCCCAGGAAAAGCTTTTTCGGCTAAAATGATACTGTCAGAGCTGAAAGGGCCCCTCGAGTTCCCAGCCCAATCCCAGTGTTGCCCACCAGGAAACTAAGAGCGAGAGAGAAAGCGATTTTGTCTAGGGCCACATACAGTTGGTGTTAAGTTCTAGATCTTGGACCTGAGACCCCTGCCGCCTACTCCAGTGCACTTAGAACACCTGCACTAAACGGGGGTCCAGAAGAGGTGTATTCAGTGGGTCTGATGTTAAGAACAGATTGAACTTGCCACCTTGCCTTTATGTGCCTCAGTTTCCCTGTATGCAAACTAATGTCATTGAGTAGATGCTTTCTTTGGCATTTGGCGAAAGATTCCTTATCCCCTCCCTTCCCTCACTGAAGGCCCAGCACCCATGTTCCTGAGACTCAACAAATACCATCAGTGCTTCTCAGCCAGAGTCCAAATCCCATCTCCCCACCGACCTCTGTCACTGCTGTGTGTAAAACGGGCTCGCTGAAGAGGTTGGCCCTCTCAGGATCTCAGCTGTGACAGGCACCTCGTTCAGACAGCATGGGGCCAGCCTTCTCCAGGGTCCTTCCCCAGGGCCATGGAGGGAGGAGAGATGCAAAAGATGATTATACACATATCCCAGAGCTTAATGGAAGCCCTCCTACCCTTCCTTAGGGAGTGATCTAATCTCGGTGGATGTGCAGATTGCCATAGCAACAACCTTCCTGCACGCCCACTGCTCTGAATCCGTATCACTTTCACAGGATTCGAAAGTTCACCACCACCCTGTAAGACTAGAACAAGTATTGTCAACCACATCGTGCAGGTAGCGAAACTGAGACCCAGAAAAAAAAAAAAAAAAGAAAGAAAAGAAAAACAGCTTCACTTTTATTACAAGTGCTCAAGTGGCAGGGCCTGGGACCACCAAGCCCTGTTTCAGGCTAGAGTTTCAGTTTGGAAGAATAGCAGCCTCCAAGCCCAGCTCCTTTAACATGCATTGTGGCTCTTTCACCCCACACAGCCCTAGCAAGCCTGGTCTCTACCACTTCATAACAGGGGATCTTGGATAAGTCATTGGCTGGCCCTGAGCCTCAGGCACCTGTCCAACAGGTATTTGTCAAGGTCATGATTAAAAGATGGATATGAGTGCTTTGTAATTTGCAGGGCTCAGATGTCTCTAGGACCTTCAAACCCCCAACCCATTTCGGTACCTCTTCCCAGTTGAGGGGAAAATGCCCATGACCTTCCTTTCTGCCTTGCTTCCCACCCCCCAAGGTCAGCTCTAATCCCCCTCTTCCAAAGGCCTTCCTAGACAATCCCAGCTCACAAATCTTGCTCTTTCTTCTGAGCTCCTGAGACAGTCATTATTTGGATCATTGATTTGGCAATTTGTTATGTACTGCCTCAGGAAATCCCTTCTTAGTTTCCTGAGCCAATTCTGTGAGGATTGGCTTATTATATGCTTGCATTTTGTCTGGGAAGGGGTTTCCCCCCCTTTAAAATTGGAGCTTAGCGGAGGCAGGGTGGCTCATACTTGTAATCCTAGTACTTGGGAGGCCGAGACAGGAAGATCACAGGTTTGTGGTCAGCCTCAGCTACTTAGTGAGGCCCTCCGCAACTTAGTGAGACCCTGTTTCAAAATAAGGAATAAAATAGGGCTGGGGGTATGGCTCAGAGGTAAAATTCCCTTGGGCTCAATCCCTGGTACCAAAATAAATAAATAAATAAATAAATAAGGACTTAAAGGTATGAGAATGTAGCTCAGTTGCAGAGTGCTTGCTTAGCATGTGCGAGGCCTGGTCCGATTTCCCAGGACTGAACAAAAATGAGAATAATTAAAATTAGGGCTTTGGCTTCGTCTCCTGACAAATTATAAAATGCCTTCTCTGCCTCTCTCCTTCAAGGGTTCCCTTTCTCTACTGACTTTATAATCCTTGGCATTCCCAGCTAGGATTCCATCAGCAGGTGTCAATGTGACACACAAGAAAACCAATTGCTATTATACAATACCTGTTAGAGTGAAATATCATGACTCACTTTATTTTTTTAGTGGAGGGGGTCACTTGGATCTGCACACCCAGCATGGGAACCTTTCCAGAAAACCCAGGAGGTTAGGTTGGGATCATAATTTGTCTGGGGGAGGGGGAAGAAGTTTTGAATACCTTATTCCATCAGCGAAGTAATCGCTCTTTGTCTTCTCAGCTGGAAAGGAAGCCCCCAGAGGGCAGGACCTCGCCCTGCCCCTTCTGGGAACTGCCCACAGAGCCTAGCGCAATACTGGCCACCAATTATCATTATTATTATTATTATTATTATTATTATTATTATTATTATTATTATTGCGGTTATGGGGATTGAACCCAGGGTCATTCTACCTCCAAGCTACACCCCAGCCCTATTTTTTTATTCTTTATTTGGAAACAGGGTCTAAGTTGCTGAGGGCCTCACTAAGTAGCTGAGGCTGGCCACAAACCCAGATCATCCAGTCTCAGCCTCTCAAGTACTGGGATTACAGGCATGCACCACCACGCCCGGCCAATTAAATTTTTAAAGAAATCATTGTGGCTTATAAAGGAGATGGGACACTCGGTAAGCACAGGAGGAGCTTGGGAGGAACAGAGAGGGGTCAAGGCAGTTGGGGATCTCAAGAAAGAGATGATAAGAGATGACCTGGACAGTGGAATGGTTTGAATTTCCCCCACCAGGCTAGGTAGAGGCCCTGCATTTTGGCTTTTGGGAAACAGCATCTTTAAGACCTGAAGCTTTAGCACAAACTGTCCCCCCTCTCCCTCAAAGGGCCTCGCTCAAACCCAAACCCAAGTTTCAGCTGGGGACTCTCAGGCGAGTCACCATTTGTCTCTGAGCCTCAGGTGTCTGCAGAGTGAGGCCCCCAGGAGAACAGTTAGGAAATTGAAGGGGAAGCGGCGCAGAGGTTAGGAGGTTAGGTTGGGATCGTAATTTGTCTCAGAGGTGCTCTGAGCAAGGTCCGGCACGTGTGTCCAAGGGTCTCATTGCTGCTCCTCGGGGTGACTGTTTTGCCCAAACACTGCAGAGGCAGGGCCAGCGGCCGCCCAGAGGACCTTATGGTGCTCACTTCAAACTCCTCTTGGAAGCGCCCTAAACGCAGGTTCCTGGGCTCCATCTCAGACCCATCGATCCTCATCTCTAGGGGAGGAGAGCTCCTGGAGGCTGCATTCTCACCAGGCTCTGTGGGGGACATCAATGCCACCTGCAGTCTGGGGACCAGAGTGTCAGAGACTCTGAATACACAGCAGCTGCACACTGCAGGCGGGCCTGTTCAGGGCACCAACAACCCCTGCCCAGGGGCCTCACCATCCCCGACAGAGCCAGGATGGTGTGTGGCCCAGAGGAGGGGCTCCTACAGAAGCCGCAGGCCAAGGAGGCTTCCTGGAGGAAGGAGCATCTCCACAGAGTCCTGGAGGACACGCTTTGGTGCCCAGGTGCAAAGGCCTCATGGGACAGGAGGTCCCTGTCCTCAGGGAGTCCCAGTCTGGTGCAGTGGCCTTGGAGGGGAGTTTGAGTGCCTTCCTCAGGATGGGTGAAATTCTGGAGGTCGGACCCAGGTGAGGACAGCTACCCACTTCAGAGGCCCCCTTGTCCTGCTCCTCCCGGCTGCTGCTCCTGAGTCTCTCCAGGCACGTGGGTGACCTTTTACCATCTCTGTCACTGAAAGCTGTGTGACCCTGAGCAAGTTCCAGCCCCTCTCTAACCTGTATCCCCTTCGAGATCGCGTCTCTTCTGGCTCCCCGCCTACTACGATTCATTGGACAGAGCTCATCCCCACCTCCACCCTCACCCCCACTCCTGAACCCCTTTTTGCTGGTGAAGTGCTGCCACCTGGTGGCCATTTGGAGAAATACCTCCACCTGCCGCGGCCGCTGCCTGCTGACTCAGGGTAGACGGCGGTGCCCGGGAAACTAGTTTGTGGACCGCGGGTGAGGATGCTCATGCGCACGCTGGGCTGTACCTGACCTGCCTGCCCCTTGGCGGCTTCTGTCACCCAGCACCAGGCCTGCAGCCCTCACTATTTGACCCACAACCACCCATCGGAGGCCACTGGAAAGGTCAAGAAACCAAGGGTAGGTCGGGCGGATTCAGTTCACCAGCAGCATAGAAATGTAGAGCACAGATTTTTCAAATCAAACAGACAATAACAATAGTAATAGCCGCTAGCAGAGCTGCCTGCTGGCCCTTTCCACTCACCGTCATGTGACAGCCATTCAGGGTAAGTGACTCATTCACTCACTCATTCAAAAAAAAAAAAATTGGGGGGGGGGGTACTGGGGATTGAACAGGATGGGGGGTCCACCTCCAAGGCACACCCCTTACCCTTTCTATTTTTATTTTTTATTATTTAATTAATTTTGTGGTACTGGGGATTGAACCCAGGGGCATTCTATCTCCAAGTTCTTCTCCTTCTTCTTCTTCTTCTTCTTCTTCTTCTTCTTCTTCTTCTTTTTGAAACAGGTTCTCCCAGGTTGCTGAAAGTCTCACTAAGTTGCTGAGGCTGGTTGTGAACCTGTGATCCTCCTGTTTCAGCTTTCCAAGTACTGGGATTACAGGCACGCACCACCGTGTCCGGCATTCATTCAATAAATATTTATGGAGCACCTACCACGCTCAGGTCATGACAACACAGAGTGGAAGGAGGCGCGCAGTGCCCCGCCCTGACCAGCCCTCCTGAGCAGGACAGACGGCAAGACGTGGGCGAACACGGAAAGAGGCTGATTCCGGCCGCAGCAGGCCCCAGGGATGCTGCAAACGTCAGGAGCAGAAAAGGGGAGGGGAGGGTTCTTCAGCTGTGGCCTCAGTTCTTCGGCCAGGAGGGTCTCTGTGAGGAGACACCTGGCTTCCAAAGGCCAGGGGCGGCGTGCTTCTTTCTTTTTTTTTTGTGGTACTGGGGATTGAACCCAGGGGTATTCTACCTCTGAGCTATACCCCCAGCCCTATTTTTTATTCTTTATTTTGAAACAGGGTCTCACTAAGTTGCTGAGGATCTCACTAAGTAGCTGAGGCTGGCCTCGAACCCGGATCCTCCTCTCTCAGCCTCACGGGTACTGGGATGACAAGCGTGCACCACCACGCCCAGCGTGGTGTGCTTCTGCAGCGAATGTGCCCTGATACCTTGGGGTTGGGCGGTCAGCAGGGGCCAGCGGTGTCCTGGTCACCCCGACCACAGAGGCATGCACACAGTTTGTAGTTGTGCATGTGTGTGCTTGCTTGCTAACCAGCTTCTTGTCTGTCTCCCACCAGGTGGACAGTGGCCGGGCAGTAGAAAGCTGCCCTGTTCCGGTCACCCTGCTATCCCCAACTCCTGGTCAACATTCCCTGCGTGAATGAAAAACTGTCATTGGGAGGAGGAGGCCGGAGACCAGGTAGTGGCCAGCTGTAGTGGAAGTCTTGATGCCAGAGCTAGGACCCAACTCGTGCTTGGCACTGGGGAGCCACAGCCGACTCCAGCAGGGGAGGGAGGGTTCATTGGGCTGGAGCCCACTGGCTACACGGGCAGACGGAGGAATCCAGGAGGCCCACTCGTGGAGGTGGGGCACTGTCTCTCCTGCTGGGGGTGGGGAGGGCAGGGTTTGGGGCTGCAAGATGGGGAAGAAGGGAACCCAGGCTAGTTGGGCCAGCCTTGGGGACAATGGGTCTGTGGGGCCAGATTCCCTAGGGACAGGAAAGTGTCTCCCATGGGGGCGGGGGACCAGAGTTGCCCTGAGGTATTTGCATCCTTGGAGCCCCTTCCTGGCTTTGAGGAAGTCCCGGATCTCATGGCACTTGGGTACAGGGAAACCCTCCCCTCTCTTCTCAGCCAGAGGTGGGATGTGGGCCTCCGTGGGGCCCCGAGTCCCCCAGCCCCCCTCTAAGAGGCTCTATTCCTGGCTCAGCTGGGCATGTAATGGGCTGACCTCTGACCTTCCCCTGTCCCCCTGCCCCCCAGCACTTTGCCCTCTGGGTAAGGTCAGTGATGAAAGCCACTGTGAGCCCAGGGGGCGGTGAGGAAGGGACAGTGCCTGATTGTTCCCACCCCTGCAGACTGCAGACAGGCTGAGGGATGGCCTGGTCTTTCATGTGCTGTCTTGCATTTTCCTCTCTCTCTCTCTCTCTCTCTGTCTCTCTCTCATTCTCAAACTCCAATGGGAAGTTATTACCCGGGCCAATGCCGGGCACCCTACCCCCATCCTATCCACAATCCCGCCTGGGGTGCAAGCTCACACAAGCTCACACAAGCTAGGGAGCCTGGTGGGACCCCACTTTGGGTCTTCCTGGGGCCAGAGCCAGAAGCCCTTGGGCACTGCTGCCCCCTCGGAGCCTCAGTGAGTTCGAGTGTGAAATGAGGCTTGAGACCCTAGGAGCCGGGCTGAGGACCACAGGGGAGGATGGGTGTGAAGGGCCCACCCTCCTGGTGCCATCCTGTTGGCCTCAGAGTCCACCCTGGCCTAGCCTAGAGCCCACCCTCCCGAGGGCTCTCAGCCCAGCTTGATAAGTTCCACCAAAAACCCCGTGGGGACGCCGGTCAGGCTCCAAGTGAATGCAGACAGTGATTGGGGAAGGACGGACATCTTTATGTTGAGTCTCCCTCTGCAAGTTGATAGCTGTCTCTCTGCGTTGATTTAGGTCTTTTTCTTTTACTTCTCAAAGA